>OX579634.1:45395980-45543395 GCA_951230915.1 Antitrichia curtipendula
ATTAGCTTTGTAGAAAACAATTTTTATTTGAATTGGTGATGGAAAGCTAAAGTTATACCACAAAAGCCCAAATATTTAGGTGAAGGGCAAATTTCTTTTTATAAAAAGTCAAAATACAATTAAATTTTTTTTTTTCTAAAAGGACATATTTTTTCTATTATTGTTGGAAATGAAGCATTTCTACTATTAAAAGATATGAAGTATCAATCTAAGAAAAAACTATTATTGATTGTTTATAAGTAAAATCATTTCTACCTAAGTTTTTGTCTATAATATTCACTTCTTCTCAAACTCTTCTTTATCCTTGAATGTTAAAGAAGTTCCTTCTTTTAATTGATTTTTCATTCTAGTGTGCAATGCCGTTTTATTCACTATTGCAACACCTAATTTAAAATCTTTAAAAGAAGTACTCTGAAAAGGTAAAGTACCATGAGCTAAGTTCTTACTCCTTATCCAAATCCCGGCTCCTCTATTGTTGTCAAATTTTAAACAATGTTGGAAAACTCCAAATAATCCACCCTGAGGTGTGCCTTCAGTAAACCATGTGGTAAATGAAGCCTCCATGTCAAGAGGATCAGTATGTGGTTTGATATAAGAATTCTTTGAAACATGCATCTGATGAGCTGAGGTTTCATATCCTTCCAAACCCACAGGAATGCAATTTATGGAATAGAATTGTTTTTTGAAAAAATCTTCTACTCCATTGCCAAACTTTGGTAACTGTCTCCAAATTGATGAAGCAATGTTGTCTCCCAATGCTCTATAACTCAATTGCACTTCATAATCTATAGTATTTTGGGAGTACATTACCACATTTCCTTGAGATGATTTTCCTCCATGTGCATTATATCCATGACATACAGATAAATATTTTCCTCTCCTTGGATTTTCTTGATTTTCCTTTGCTTTGTACGGAGATGTAAGATAATAATGATTAACTTCATTCAAAGTCATTTTGTATAAATACTCTTCCCACAATTGAGAGCAATAAATCATTAGTACCATGTCAAATGTAAGGCTTTCAAACTCCAAGATGTTATTTGGAATGATATTGTTTCCATCCAAAACCAATAGAGGTCGATATTGAGATTTAACCAAATCTGATGAATAATATTCTTTCCATACTTCTGAATAAGTGTCATCTTTCCAAAAGGGCAATGCTTCACAATCTTCCTTCATTTTTTTCCTCTTTTTCTTGCCCTCTATATACTCATTTGGAACATCTGAAAAAGATACCATCACATTCATATTTTCTTTTATTCCAAATTTTTTAAGGATCTTTAATTCAGCCAAACCTGCAAATATGAATTCACACTGGAGCACCATGAATGGTGTAGTCTTCATTTCCTTTTTAGAATTCCCTGCATTCTTTAATAAAACATGTGATTTGAATTGTCCGTGAATATCATGAAATTCTTTCAAATTATGGATTTTGAAAGATGTACATAAGCACATATTCATTAGTTCATTACAAAACGAGAAATCAAATGTGTTTTCTTCTTTACACTCCTTGCATTTGATCTGAGATCTTCCTTGGGTAATTTGATTGTCCATGCAATTAAAGCAAATCTTATGACATGCACTTATAAAAAATTGTTGTTTTTTAGTAACCTCTATTTGATCTTCGTTGGAAGGTTGTTCTTCAAAGATCTTTTTAAAATATTCATTTTGGAGAGTCTTTTTGCAAGGCAAAACATATAATCTTTCAAATCAAAGATGGACATGGCCTTCACCTTTGCATCCAACGCCAAAACCTTCATCAAATGTTATTTCAATAACATTTGTTGGTGCTAAATATTCAACTCGTATAACCTGTTGCCTTTGCTTTCTAGATTTCACTCCTTCCATTTTATATTATTAGTAATAGTACAAATTGTTGAGAATCAAGCTTTAGAGGTTGTGGAAAAAATGTCGGATTAAAGTTTTGCGTTGAAAAATGAAGGTGAAAATGATATGTATCAAATCTCTATATAAACACAATCATTTATAGTAATGATGAAAAATCAAATATAAATGCACAATTAGATTTGGATTACAAATACAACAATATGCATATATATATATATATATATATATACACACACATGCCAATGTAAATGTAAAAGTAGAAGCTTTTCATTTAAAAATAAGCTTTGATGTAAAATAAAAGCTTATAAAAGTAAAATAAAACAAGTAGACTTTTAAACCTCTTCCTTTTTAATTTAAGTGCAACTTCTAATCTTTTTGAGAATGTTACAAAGACATTTCATTCATGACATCTTAAAAAACATTAGTAAAAAAGGATCCCCATTTTCTATTACCAACTTCAATGATTAAGATTATAAGTGTTTTTACCAACCCCCAAAATAGCGAAGAAGATTAACATTCCTTGAGCCCTTCTACACACATCATTTTGAAAACAAAAAAAAGGTCTACAATGATCACTCATTTGGAAAGGATAGAAGTTCATAAAAGTAAGTGAAATGTACAAGTAAAAAGATAAAATAGGATTAAACCATCCTACTTTGTAGATATAAAACAAGCTTCAAATACATACTCATAATAAATGGGAACCTTTTAAGCTCCATAAGTGCTCAATTAGATCTCCCCTCAACTCAAAATGTGTATCTACATTCTCTATGTCCATAGTGTCATCTAGTATCTCTTCAAAAGAAAAATCTCTAGGCATAGATACATCACTTTGTAAATCTCCAATGATGTCCTCTAGACTCTCAACACCCTCTTCATCTTCAAGAATCATGTTGTGTAGAATACAACATGTGAACATGATGTCAGAGATTACCTCCATGCTCCACTGACGACTAGGGTTGCTAATAATAGCAAAACGTGCTTGGAGAACACCAAAGCATCGTTCAACATCTTTTCAAACTGCTTCCTGTCTCTTGGCAAAATAGGCCTTTTTTTCATCTTGGGGCTCATGAATGGTTTGAACAAAGCAAGACCAAGGTGGATAGATTCCATCTGTAAGTAAGTAGTAACGATTGTATTCACAACCATTAACCACAAAAGTCATGTCGTGCGCAGCACCTGTCAACAAGTTTTGGACAAGGGGAGAACGATCTAGAACGTTGAGGTCGTTGTTTGATCCCGGGAGGCCAAAAAACACATGCCAAATATGCAGCCCTCCATCAGCAATGGCCTCCAAAATGATAGATTGGTTCCCATCTCTATCTCCAAAGTCTCCTTGCCATGCAACTGGACAGTTTTTCCACTGGTAATGCATGCAATCTAAAGATGCAAACATACCAGGGAAACCTCGTGCCTCATTGATGGCCAATTGCTTTTCTATATCATTACGTGTAGGTTGCCTAAGATAGTAACCCTCAAATTCTGCACGTATAGCAACACAGAACCTCTTCAGAGATTCCATGGCAGTACTCTCACTAGTCCTGCAATACTCATCCGTAGCATTTGCACTAATCCCATAACATAGCATACGAAGTGTTGAGGTAATTTTTTGATGCGGAGAGAAACCCAAAAGCCTAGCAGCATCCCTCTTTTGAAGAAAATAGTTGTCACGAGCGCATACCTTTTCTATAATGCTCACCAACAAACGACATTGCATGCGATACCGTCTTCGAAAAAGGGTTGGCCCATAGACTGGTTCGGCAACAAAGTAATCTTCCATCATCCGCTCATGCATAGCTTGCCTGTATCGATCAACATTTGGTGCTCTACCGGGTCGGGAACCACCCCACACACGAGGCACAGTAGCTTCCTCATCTTGAACCCCTATTCCTTGCACAAAATTTAGCATCACTTCATCGTGCAAGTCATCTTCTCTAAGGAACTCCCTTGCGGCAAGAAGCCTTTGCCTCCACTCATCCATTGTGTATGGTACAAGAACAAAGCACTCTCAAGCCTTTAATAATAACTCCAAGCACAACATTCACTCAAAGCACAACAAGAAAGTGACATGCTCTCAACGAGAAAAGCTTGAAAGAGCTCCCTGTTTTCTCTCTCCGGAACTTAATGCGCTCAGTTTTTTCCCTTGTTGCCCGATAAGTGCCTGCCTCTCAAACGGACAATTGACGGACGGACTGAACTTGACAGTGCTTTTACTTTTCCCGAAACCCAAAGTTGCAGTTCCTCGGGAAGCAAGTTGCAGTGGCCGTATCCAAGTCACCGTTGGCCGGCCGGGAAACTAGAGGCCCAGTCTGTCACGCTACAGAACATGTAGCGAGTGACTTTTCCCGGTCACCGCTGGAGATGTTCTAAATCATTGTAGGAAGTGACTTTTCATAGCATTCCACATTTCCACATTATAAATTATTGTGACCACTTTAGGTGATTAAGATGAGCATATTGAATACACTTTTTGTTGGTTATGGGGCAGCCTGTGGACCATGTTGGGAAGATCACTTCAAAAAAACATAACTAATTCACACTTTGTCTGAAAAATAAAATTTCAATTGCTCTCACTATTTCTCACACTTATTTTTCAGTGAGAAATAATTTGAAAATTTTCAACAATGGCATGAGGGCAGACTCGAAATTCTGACCACAATGTTTGGTTTACCTTATCTCGGACTTGTTGAATCAACTTGTGCAATCTAAAGAAGCCCTTACAAAAGTAAAACATGTGAAAACACAAAATGCCTTACTCATCAATGATATGGAATGATTATTTTAAGCCCATTATGTTAACCTAGTTTCACGTGAAGTTGCTTCAAATATAAGCTCATTATCTCAGACTTGTTGAATCAACTTGTGCAATCTAAAGAAGCCTTTACAAAAGTCCTTTCAACCATGCTAATATTCTAAGACAATAATGAGCTTATATTTGAAGCAAAATTAGCAGAACATGACCTAAGATGTGAGAAGAATTCTACAATCAACGCAAGAATAGCCAATACTTATGGAACCATTTTACAAATCTAATGTTCAAGATTCACCACATGGCAAAATCAAAGTGGTGTACAAAGACCCAAACAATCAACAAAAGTTTTCAAAACACATTTTTTAATCTTCCTTTAGTATTGGATTACCAAAAGAGTACCATGAATGTCATTGTACCAAACCTATGGAACCTACAAAAGAAAATCTCCTACACGCTTGTGAAAGACATGCAACAAAAAGTAATGAAGAGATCAATGCAAGAAATTAAGCGAGCATTTAATAAGAGAAGTAATGGTTACTCCGATTGTAGTTTGCTTCTTGCCATTGTCCTCTCCAAAACACTAGACATTGGCACAATCAAAGTAGTAGAACCATATCGACCTCAATCATAAAATTTACATAATCAAGATTAAAAATTCGAAAAAAAAATTGAAAACTTCACAAACTGAAAAGGGATAGTTATTTGTTTTCTTTGAGGGAATAGTGATTAATAATTGTAATATCCAGAAGATGTTTGCATCTTTTGGGTACATAGACATAGTCATTCTTTAGCCAAAACTCAAGAAAACCATAATGATTTTAAAAAAACAAGCTCAAGTGTCATTTTTTCATTCAAAGTAAAACATTTAAATCAAATCCACAAAAGGGATACAGTAGGCTTTTTTTTTCCCAAAAAACTTAAATTAAAACAAAGCTTGCTAGAAATGTAAAAACCCCCAAGAGGTGTTTCAAATTTTTTACTGGAGATGCCACAATCCAAGAGAGAAGAAATTAGATTGTTGAAGGAAAAATCCTTCCAAATATATTGAAATAAAAAATTGCAACAAAAATATTTTTGCTCGCAAAGGGAAAACAAATCTCCCAAACTTTCTTGATTAGATTGAATGCAACCAATTGAAGTCCAATTGAATGTCAAGAAAAAAAAGACATGTCTAATTAAGAAATCGGATTGCGCAATTGCATTCAAATAGTGTTTTGGACCATATAACTTATCAGTAAATTCTATATTGGCTAAGGGCCGGTTTATACTTGGCCTTGGGTCGGATGGAAGGCCGGTCGGATTTGCCTTCAATCGGGCCCACAATCCGGCCCCAATTCTTCCATCCGGCCCCAAGTAATGTAAAGCCCTTGGGCCGGATTCTAGGGCCAGATATTGAATTCTTCCATCCGGCCCCAACTAATGTGAAGCCCTTGGGTTGGATTCTACGGCCGGATTTTCAATTCTTGTGCTTTTGATTTTTTCAATGCTCAATTAAAAAAATAAAAAAAAACATGCATATTTTTTTTCTTCCTTTCTTTTCTATTTCAAAAAGAGAAGAAAAGTTTTTCTTTTTCTTTTTTTCATTTTCCTTTTTTCTTCCAATTTATTTTATTTTATTTTTTATTTTAAAAGATTTTTAGTTTTAGTGTTTTTAGTTTTTCTTTCTTTTCCTAGTTTTTGTATTCCAAAAAAATGGAAAAGTGATTTCCTTTCTAAATTTGTGCTATCTTTTACTTTTTCAAAAATATATAAATGAAAACGGACTTCATACATTGTTGTATATTTTTTGGATTTTGTTTTTTTTGGTTTCGTTTGGTTATTTGTTTAGTCAATATATACATTGAGTCACATTTCTTATTCTCCTACTTTTGCAACATGGTGACTACTCAAAGGCAAAATGTTTTAGTGTCACTAGTATTGTGCCTTGCTTTGAAGTTTGTTTTTAATTCTATGTTGACGCATATGCAAGCAGCTATACATTCAAATGATTTATCGATTCTTCTAATGGTCTTTCTTTCGCTAGAAGATGATTTGAGGCCACGAATACGGTCATTACGTAGACATAATAGACAAAGAGGATTTTTACCAAATCAATTGTTGGGGAGCTATATTGATAGTATGTTTTGAGATCGACTTAGGATAAACAAACAAACTTTTTTCTTCCTGTGTCAATTTTTGGAGCCACACATTAAAAAAACAAAATACTCCTATGACTGAAAGTATCGATGTTCAAACTAGAGTTGCAGTTACACTTGCTAGACTTGCAACTGGCAATACATTGTCTATGATTGGAGACTTATATGGTATAGCTGAGAGTACCACGTCTGTAATTGTATGAGAGTGCTGCAAAGCCATAAAAAAATATTTAATGCCTACAGTGATAGAAAAATTGACTCCTGAAAACATGAAGAGAAGAGCTGCGGAATTTGAATCCTTAAAAGGTATACCTTACATAGTAGGAGCCATAGATGGTTCCCACATACCTATAGTGGCTCCTAGTAGGGATTCTCTAGAGTACTATTGTCGAAAAGGACTTTACTCGGTTCTTTTACAAGGAATAGTAGATGTCCGTTGTAAATTTTGGGATTTCGACTTTGGATGGGCATGTAGTTGTCATGACTGGTCTATTTTTCAAAGAAGTCAATTAGGCATAAATGTTAGGAACAATAAATTTTTGCCTTACAAACTAATAGGGGATGCTGCATATCTAGTGAGGCCCTGGTTTTTCAGCCCATTCAAAGGTGTACGAGATGGACTATCAAGGGAAAAAGCGCATTGGAATTACAAACAGTCCAGCACGAGAATGGCCGTGGAAAGAGCTTTCGGATGTCTAAAAGAAAGATGGAGGATTTTGCTGAAAGAAATTGATGTGCCACTACAAAATCTTCCGGATCTAGTTACAGCTTGCATTTGTTTACACAATTTATGCATCATTCATGGTGATGGCTTCAAGATGCAGTGGGCAAACGAAGCACATAGAGATCTACAACACTTTGCAAATCAAAACTTAGGCAACCTCGGAAATGCTGAAGAGGATGCTAGCACACTTCAAATTGCAAAAGAATCTATGAAACAAATGCAAATAATTTTGTTGCCGCCTCAAGAAGCTCCTGACTCTAAACTACTACAATATGATGGGGATGATCCTGAATCCATAAAAGCCAATGTACAAGTGGACTCCATTGAGACCAAAAAAAAAAAAAAAAAGAAATACAGAAGATGTTAAGACAAGCTACTATTCAACATGAATTGATGGCCCGAAATTGTTGGCAACTTCATGTGGCCAAAGAAAGTACAATAACTTTTGATGATGCACTTGAAGAGGATATAGACTCTGAATAGATCTTAGTTCTACTTTAAACTTTTTCATTTCTATACTTGATTTTTGTTCAAAACCTCTTTCTGTGTGGAGTCCCTATTGCAGCTGTCATTTTTTTTATGAGAGTTTGTAAACTTCAATGAATAAATGTGGTTTCTACACGACTAAAATTCTATAAAGACACTTATTTATGTAGTGGAAACCCCATAGTATACATGATTTGGTATGCATGGCATTCTTATTTTATTATTTGCCACATATATGGAGCATGCATCTGTAAACAAGTTGTTCAATGCTAAACATAGGATTCAGTGACCACTTTAATTCAATTTTAAGAAATTTGATACAAACTACCTAAAGATTCCAATTATTTGAAAGAACTTACGTTAGATGCCAACTCCATTCCTAAAATCAAAATTAAATGTATTTGAAGGAGAGTAGCTTTCACTAAAAGGCAATCATCTCCTAAATTTACAAGTAGAAAGTTTCTCACTTCCTAGAAATTTAGTGAGGTATCGAAATGTTGCGCAACAGTAAAATATCATAAAAACTATTTGAAGGAGACTAGCAAAGATCCCTCATGAATATAATTTGTCTTTTAATATATACTAGTGTGCCCTATGCCGTTGCCATAGCCAAGATCATAGTAAAAATAATTTTCTAATTTTCTATTTCATACATAATAAAAACTTTGAATTTCAACATCTTTCACACCGTTGTTTCAAACGCCACGAAAGAAAGCCCATCCACACCTCCTTGCTATTGACTATCAATGGTACCAAGAATGTGACCCAAATTCTGCTGAAAGTAATTTTTCAATTTACTGATCCATTAATAATTTGAAATTCAATAACTTTTGCACTATAACTCAAAATGGTACAGCAACAAGTCTATGCACCCCTCCTCGCCAAGCCCTTTCCGTTCCTACTAAGCACGCAACCAAGGGAAAGCACGGTTTGGGAGATCTCAATGTAACAAAATACACAAAACAAAACAAAACAAAACAAACAAACAAACTTAAGGTATACATGTTGTGTGGTACATACATATATGTTGTGTGATTAATTTTGTTCTTAAGGAAATTAAAAAAAAGTATGAGAATTGCTTTCTCTCCTTCAAATACTTATGACTACCTTCATTTGTTTTCAAACATGAAATCAAAATTATAGACATTACACACAAACTTATAAGTGAAGTGGTTGGAATCACTTAGACCATTCATTTCACAAGATCACTACAACCAACAATAAATCAGAGATACACTCTGAAATAACCACAACCAATTCATCACATGTAAGCTTTACAAGTTACTCCAATGCACTCACTGGATCCCGCCAGCCTTCCACAATCTTCTTAGAGAAAAAAGGAATCACAGAACATATATATCGCAAGGCAAATCATATTTATCAAGGAACTTGGCTACTCCTTCCACAAAGAAGCACCTGTCTCCAAATGAGCTCCAGAACTAGGACAACACACTAGTACAGAACATGCCTACGTGAAGACATAAAGTACTACAAAATTCAAAGCTTGTCAATGAGCCTCTCCATGTGTTTGTCAAGGTTACTCATGAACACATTAGCATCTTTCATGCTCTGTGCCATGTCCTTGCTATTGACTACCATCTGTCCCATGAGTTCTAAAGCACTTTCTTGATATTTTATTTTTCCAGTGGCCTTTCCTTGCTTTGAAGTAGATGGAGGCGTTGGTTCTGAGTTCTCAGCTTTCACTTCTTCTGCATCACCCTCGCTAGGCAAATCATTCGCAGAAGCAAAGACATGTTTGAGCACAGATCCATTTTGAGGATACCAAGAATCCATGGAGTCGTAGAATTTGCAAGTGTGTTGTGATTCCCCGGAAATGTTGCTGGCCAATTTATCGTCCTTGTAAGCCTTGTACACATCATTGAATTTACTCTTGCAAGCCTTCGGAGGTTTCTTGAAGTTAGGTTGCAAACATACGAGCCTGGAGTGTAACTTCAGCCATATGTCAATACCTATGAAACGGATCATAAAAAATAAATTAGAACCCTGATAGCTGTCTAGATAGGTACAGTATCACCTTGTTCGTTTACTTGAATTGAATGAAAACCTTCGCACTGATTTCTGAGTCTAGCAACTACCAATTTGCAGTCTGCTCTCTGTCAATTGCAATTTTTTTGAAGTAACTGTCCACATTTTGCGATTGTAAGGCAGTTCGTTTCCAACAGCCTGACTTCCATTTCCAGTGGATAAGTGTTTTCTCACCTGCAACCTTTTGCACACTTCAAATTGCAGATTGAGTTACTATTCAGTACACTACGATCAAATGGGTCGAATGCGTTGCGTTCCTATAAGCGATGAAGGAACCAGAGGACTGATTTTTAAAGGAACTCCACATTGAGTGAAGTACATTAAACTCCACCCCATTTCATGCATACTTGTACTTCCAATTTCCAGTTGTCATAGACTTAGAAGCACTGAGGGCTGCGTGTGCATGCAAGTCTTCGAATACACAGCCCAGCTCTGGTTCAAAAAACAGGCCTTGCTGCGACATCAACACCTGAAACCCTAAAACAAACTTTTCCCAAATGCTTTCATGTAGACCCAAAGTTCACCACCCTACCACAAGACTTGATTCGAAAATGACTTCAATTTGCAATTTCCAAAGAACAAAAGCAATTTTGAAAAAGAAAAAGAGCAAAAACAATTCAATAGATACTGAAGCACCGACAACACTCTCAACGGTGGCAGGAAGAAACAAATTTACAAAATTTCTAATGTTTATACCCTAGTTCGTAAGAAATTCTGGAGGTCGACTAAAGAATTAATCAATTGTAGAATTGAATTGATTCGAAGGAGCCCTGAACCCTAACTAGAATGTAGGTATGTAAAAAGCTCAACGTGGATCCTAAAGCGTCAAATAAAATAATGAAAGGTCAATTTAAACCCTAGAATAAGAGGTACGTCCATACACACCTTGTTTCTTGGCATTCTTGATGAACTCTGGTTGCATCTCTCCCTTCAATGCAGTGTTTTTTTTTTTCATTTTCCATAAAGTGGCGAAGTGGCGATATTAAATGTTACGGTGGTGCTCCAAGTTTCAACATTCATCCAAGTACTGTATAGAAAATGTGATACTACGTATCTATAATTCTATTTTCATTCACAATGTGGCGATTTCATCCAAGATTTTTCTTGAACTTGAAGTTTTTTGGCGATTTCATCCAAAAATTTACTAAAAATTTCCTATAGGCTTGGTGCTAGGTCAAAAATTTTGGTGCAATTTTGCACCAAATCGCCAGAAAAAAAAACACTGCTTCAATGCGATCAATGTTTCCACCTTACTATCCAACCAATTGCGTTTGTTGTCATCCTCTTCAAGCTTGCTTTGTTTGGCTTTCGTTTTTCTTTGACGCTTCTTTTTTGGTTATGCAGCAAGTACTTCACAATCGTCATCAACCCTGTCTTCCTGAACCCCAAAATTAGGGTCCTCAAAATAACCCAAATCATGTATATTCTCCATTGTTGGTCTAGAGAGGCAGTCTACAAGCAAAGCGGTCGAGAATCGCAATCATGAATTTGTGCGGTACGAGAAAGAGAGGAACACTGCGCGAGAGAGAGATAGACAGAGTGCCGCTTCGGCACAGACATGCAAAGAAGAAGCCTAGGCATGAAGAAATAGATGAGGAGCTTTTAAGAAAATAAAAATAAATTTGTCTTCATCAACGGTGGAGATTTGTAGGATCCAACGGAGGGGCTCCATCCGGCCCAAGATGAGAGTTCGGGCCACCCAAAACCTCGTCCCGATTGCTCCCTTGGGGCCGGATGGTTTGGCACCAAAACCATGCCACCTAAGCCGACACGTAGGATGAGTGATGGTTCCATCCGGCCCCAAGTATAAAGCCCTTCAGTCGGATTTGGCGAAATTGAGAGATTCTATTGGTCCAAACTTGAAGAGTTCCAGCCGGCCTTCAATCCGGCCCCAAGTATAAACCGGCCCTGAGGGCCGGTTTATACACGCTCTAGGGCCGGATGGATTGCCAGCCCGATTTGTCATCAATCCGGCCCCAATCCATCACTCCGGCCCTAAATAATGTAAAGTGGTGAGGCTGGATTCTAGGGCCGGATTGCCAATTCATCATTCGACCTTAGATAATGTAAAGTGGTGTGGCCGAATTCTAGGGCCGGATTGCCAATTCATCATTCGACCTTAGATAATGTAAAGTGGTGTGGCCGAATTCTAGGGCCGGATTGTTGATTAATGTGATCTTGGATTTTCTTAATGTTCAAATAAAAACACATAAAATATGAATATTTTCTTTTTCTTCTTATTTTTTCTATTTCAAAAGAATAAAAGAGAGATATTTTTAGTTTTTTGTTCTTTTTTCTTCTTATTTGTTCAATTTCAAACATAGAAAAGATAGTTTTAAGATTTTTTAAAACCCTTTTTTTAATTCCTGTTTTATCTATTTCAAAAATAGAAGAGAGATTTTTTAATATTTTAAAACGTTTTTGTTTTCTTTCCTATCTTCTATTGGGAAAAAAAAATTATTTTATTTGAATCTTTTCCTTTCCTTTCCTATTTTTTCTATTTAATTTTAATTTTTTTTAAATCATATTTAAATGAAAGCAAACTTCATTTATTATAATATATATATTTTATTCTTAATATAGTCAATGTACATTAAGTCACATTCCCTATTTTCCTACTTTTGCAACATGGTGACTATATAAATGCAAAATGTTTTAAAGTAAACATGCGTACGTAAGACATAATGAATGTTTTGCCTTATTACAATTGGCAAAAAAATTCAGATTTTTTTCCATACAAACATAATAGTGAGAAATAAAGAGAGTAGTTGAATTTTTAATTTACAAAGTATGAATTTTTTATAAATTTTTGAAGTATATTGTCCAATTGGCTTAAAAGAGTCTATACACTACTCCAAAACCAACAAAAAGTTAGTGTATGCTTGATGGCTATCCTACTACCTAAAGCAGTTACAATATTTTATAACATGGTCACAACATAAAGGAATCAAAAAATCAATTACTTTGATGAATTGGTACTAAAAAGGTAGAAGTTTCTAAATTAATCACTAATAGCTCCATCACCATCACCCAAGGCATTGATTTTGGCCACTAACCAATTTAATGAAGTCCTAATTTCATCTATTGAATTTTTTTTGTCATGGGTTGGTGTAAGACTCTAATGGGTCATTTCCTAAGTGCATGTCATAGGTGGTTTGCCTATCATATGCAAATTTATCTTAGTATCATTAGTATTATTCCTTACTTTCAAGTTCATTCTCAATTCTATATTGACACTTATGCAAATAGCCCTAATTATTTTTTAATTATTTTTTTGGAAAGAAATGGGTCTAGACTCAAGGTATAAAGCATGTGGATTTTAATTATAGAATATTTTAGTGGAAAATAAAAATAAAAATAAAAATTCTAATGTTTTTTCTTGAAGTTTTTTTTATGTTGAAATTCTTTTCTAATATTATTATTTTTTAATTTAAAAATTAAAATTAAAATTATAGAAAATTCCATTATAATTATCTCCAAGGGCTCTATTTACATATGGCTAGTCACTGCCTTCGTTGCAAATTTGTAATCCCATAAATGAAAAATAATTATTGATTACTGATTAGCAGTAAAATCAATGACATAACGTAAATCTTAAGTGTGACAGAACAAGCAGACCAAAACTCTCTTGTTTCACTTCTTATCTACTGTAGTTTATTTGTAAAATCAAAGAATTCGTAAATAAAATAAAAAATAAAATTCAATGGTGGAGATTTGTACAATCTAACGGAGGAACCCAATCCGACCCTAGATGGAAAATCGGGCCACCCAAAACCTCGTCCCGATTGCTCCTCTGGGGCTGGATGGTTTGGCGCCAAAACTATGCCACCTAAGGCGACACATAGGATGAGTGGTGGTTTCAATCCGGCCCTAGTATAAAGCCCTTGGGCCGGATTTGGAGAAATTGAGCCATCCTATTGGTTCAAACTTGGAGAGTTCCAGCCGGCCTTCAATCCGGCCCCAAGTATAAACCGGTCCTAAGTTACCTATATCGACCATTTACGGATTCCAGTTTTTTTATGACCTAATCTCTTGATTCCGGTCCTTCTTTGACCTAATCTCTTGATTCCAGTCTTCTATGACCTAATCTCTTGTGAAGACAAGTCTGATCGCAGTGAATCCTACGAATTCATGTCCTATCTCCTATCAAGCAAATCTCTCCAAGCTGCCCAGGATTTGCAAATCTGTCACACCAAGTTTCACCGCTTCGCTTCTCGCTTCAACCTGCCTGTCTGCCGTAATCACCTTCGATCCGCGTTAGAGAGTAGTGCAGAAATGCGTGCACCTTGGAGTTGAAGCTGCCGCATTTCGTTTTTTCTGCATCCCGAGAATCCATTTCACGTTTTCTCTCAGGTGATCCTCGCCGCGCTTCACTACTCTTGTGGCCGTTGTCATTCCTCTTATAGAATCTCTCGTGTTGGATGTCTTGCCCATGTTGCTGGTGTCGTTCCTCTGTACAACACTTTTTCTTTAATTCCTTCATCGAAATGCATTGGAATTCCTGCTCATTGTCTTAAATTCTGAAGACTTGGGGCTTACTCAGGGTTTGGAGTTTTGTACCGATCTCTCGTGTTGGATGTTTCGCTCTTGTTGCTGGTGTCGTTCCCTCTGTACAGCCTTTTTCTTTAGTTCCTACATCGAAAAGCATTGGAATGCCTGCTCATTTTCTTAAATCCAGAAGACTTGGGGTTTACATAGGGTTTGGAGTTTTGTAGCGATCGAGCATGCAGGATTGAAAAAGGTGCAGCTACTGACACAAGTGGATTTGCTTTTGAGAGCTTCTTAATTTGCACAGCTAAATCTCGTTCTTCACTCTTCACACAACACAAGAGGGGGGTCGCACCTTCTTTATGGAGAAAGGCTCCCAATGGGCTCCTCTTTTCTCTGCACAACTTTTCATTCTTCATAGAAGTTTCATTCTTGGAGAAGGTGTGACAACCCCTACTAGTGGTGAAATTCAAGTGCTTGCGGTCAGAATCTCACTCTCTTGATTGCATTTAGGGTTTGCGGAAGATTGCGCTTGAAATTTGGGACGCTTTGTCGATCACGATGAAGCTCCTCACGCACAACATGCTGGCGTGCAACATCAAGGGCGTGATGAAAGGATTTCCCCTGCTTATAGAGGCCACGAAATTGGAGACCAAAGAGGCGGAGATGAATCCGGAGTTTCTGAGACATATTTTCCCCAAGCTGGATTGGAAGGCGCTTCACGGGGCTGCGCACAGTGTACGAGTTCGCCTCATGGCTTTGCCAGAGTCTTTGCGATTATATGTTGTTTGCTGTGGCTCAGAAGTGCTGGACAGTAAATTGTATTTGCTCTCATTTTAATTTTTTAATTTTTAATTTTTTTTTAGTGTTAGAAATCAATTTTATGTGTTCTCTATGCACATGGAGGCATTTGGAGTAGTAGGAGGGCAATACACTGGTCGACACTCCGTGACGTGATGTAATTCTAGGGGATTCAGACTACAACGTGGGAAAATCATTTTGTTAGGAACTTTGTTTTAGTTTTTGGATGTTTTGGATAAGCCTTTCGCTGTGGATATAGAATAGCTCGAACGATAGGTTGCTGCAAGTCTTTGGAGAGGTCTTAACTTGTGGGGGTTGATAATGCGTTGCAGTTGGGCCTGAATGACATTCCCGAGCATGTAGAGCCTGCAATGCTGGAAGACGAAGATTTCCTCCAGAAGTTTCACCATGCATTGCTTGAGGTATTTTTGTAATACTTTTGTGGGAGTCTAAAACTTAGTACATTAAACCCTCTTGAATCTTACCACCTGGGGTCCGAAATTTTTCATTATGATGTAGTTTGAATGTGACAAGGGTGCTACACTCAATGATAGTGTGACTATTGTGCAGGATATCTAGAATGTCGTTCAGAGAAGGGCATAGCAAAGAGGTTTCAGTGCAATTACTAAAGTTGCAACAGTCAATAATGTAATCCCATCACCGTTAGATGGAGTCGTTGATACCACTGCAAAATTTCGAAGTAAGTGCATGCTTGAATAGGGTTTATTCTAGATCGCTATTTGAGTTGGTTCTACATTGTTGGAGATTTTGCAGTGGTATCAGCGACCATGTTTCCATGGCCGTTATAAAATTAGTTAGGTTACCATGAAATTATTTTCTAAGTTTGCATAATTTCATGTGCCTATTTGTGCGTGACAGGTTCACTTGGAGGAGGGTGCTCTGATCTGTCCAGAGACCAACCGACGATTTCCAGTTACAAAAGGTGTTCCCAACATGCTGCTTAATGAAGATGAGGTGTAGCGTTGGTTGGGCGGTTGCTTTTAACAGTTGATTTGGTCGGTTTGGATGGTAGTGCAAAAGTGAGGTACCTGGAGGGATTTCATATAGTTGCTTTGCTTGAGATTACGTGATCTTTGTAGTCAACCTAGCTTTCTTCTATCTTAGTTTCAAGTGCAAATTCATTGACAGAAGAGATTACTTATTGGTGTCTACAAGTGCTCAGTATAGTTTAATCTGTAAAGATCAAGGAATCATGATTTTGCAAGTGATCAATTCTATCAACTAAGGTGGAGGCACCTTAAAGCATCCCTGCACCCAATACCGTCAGTATCCATAAATGGAAGTCATTTCAGAAGTTGCATGTACGTAAGCTTAACAGCACTTATGATTATTGACTAACACCATTAAGTCATGTAAGCATGACTCACATCTGCGTTTTAGAATGACACCCCTCTAAAGATACTGACGGCATTGGGTGCAAGGACGCTTTAAGGTGCCTCCACCTTATGTTGTGAAGAACACATCTTAAATGAGAAAGTTTTATCCCACTAGAATCACTGACGAGCATTGCATGTGTTGGTCGAAGAATAAATAAAATTCAACAACAAACAATCCCAATAAGTCGAACTTCAAACTGCAAAAACAAACATGGGACACAAGTTTGGCTTCTACGTCCTTTAGTTCACAATCTACCCAAAGCCGTTAAAACCAAGTCTTTTGAGTATCGCAATGCTCAAGACCGAAAGTCACCCACAAACTGAGCCAAGTGATCAATCAGGTGGATATTTTATCAGCTTCAGAAGTAGAACTACATCTGGAACAGCAATCAAAGCAGGATTTTCCCATCTCTCTTCAAGATGTCTGTATTAACGCCTCTTCAAACACAACAGGAGGCTGCATAAAATCCATCACATTCTTCACTGAGTAAAACAGTAAACAATCTCTGGTAAGAAATTGACAGAGTATCTGTAGATTGAACAGAGAATAATCACTACTTCCCACGTTCAAGATTTGCTGTACAGTACAAATAATATCTTGCTCAGCTCGAAGGGCTATCAGCCGTCCCTGTAAATGAGGATGATTGCTGATCTAAGCAAATCAAAATTTCGGCCAGGAATGGGTATTTAGAGAAGAGACTAATTGGCAGAGCGGGACGACTACCTCACTAGGAGCTCCTTCTAGGAACTAAATAGAGAGCAAAATGGGGACTGGTCATAGCTTTTAAAATAAAGCGAATAAAATTGAGCAAGGAACCTAAAATGTTCTAGAGTACTTCTTGATCTCATACATGATTGAAGATATAGACACAACATCTTTGCCAAGTGCATCACCCCCACCCACTCGCTTGAGCGAGTCAGACAAGCGTGTATAGTACAGAAGTAGTTGTGTGAGTGCAGCTCGCAGAATCTCCATGCCACACACAAAGTTGCTAAATGAGGTGATGACGTCCTTGTGCATCACTTCGATTGCCGTCTTCCATCGAACTGCAAAGTCCTTCACCAGGGGTTCAACCTCCTCCAGTCTGATTGGTTGTGCATTGCTGGTCGCGGTATCCTCACCTGCATGAAAAACATGCAATTCGTTAAAAGGGCTCAAAACTAGAGTGTCCAAAGATCACCCAGTAGCACTATTAGCTCACTGGAATTAGATATTCAATACTTGCACTGTACAGGGTTGTGTCAGCAAATTGATGCTAACTTCAGCTAACTATCTAGCAATGAGTTTACATTCATTCTCACCAGTTGACCCGATTTTGGACAAGTAAACTAATTGTGCCAATATTAATCGTTTAAAGTGTTGAATCCGCCCACACTAACCAAGTAGCAGCAGTTAACTAAGTTAAAAGTTTAACCCCCCATTAGATGCCTTGCAAGTGCAGGCATACAACAGTTTAGTTAATTTCCAGTTAGCTAATTGGCGCTACTTGTTTGGTGCGGGGACGCCTACAAAATTGTATTGAAGATAGTGCCGAAAAGGCATTTCAGTTAGTGACAAACCTGCGCGTGTTTTCACAAATGCTATAAGTGCACCAAAATGCTCCCTCAGTTCCTCCTCCTGCGCAAAATGGTGATATTATCAAAATTTATTTTGCTAGAATACTGGTACTTCGAAAATTCTTTTTGAGTACAGGAATGCTGACTGGGAGCAGGCAGCCTGCGCTGCAAAGGAACGTACCACAAAGACTGTGGTACTGCTTTTCAGTAGTTCTTCAAACTGCTGTTGTGTTTTTCCACCGTCCGTACCAGCTTCCTGAACAAGTAGCAACACACAGGTCGGGTCAAGTTATAATTAACCAGTAAAAATTCAAATATATATTTAAGTGGCCGCTTCAATACGCATTGGAGTAGATTTAAGTTACACAGGAAGCTTACAGGAGGTAAGAAATATACCATTCGAAAGAAGAACCCTAAAGCCCCTACATTTTTTGAGCGATAGAAATATATTATGAAAGTTACTATAATCAACTATTAGATTCCGTACTGGGATTTCTAATTTTAGCTTGGGCACTTCCGTTTAAAACACAAGGATAGTATGGTTGGATCTGGTCGCTGACCTTGAGAACAGAAAGAACGAGGTCATAGTTGTTGATAAGAAATATTGTCTGTTGCTTTTGCTGTTTGAACATTCTTGCAAGCTTCACGAGTAAATCATCTACTGCCACACGTAATCGCTCCAAATTTAAATCTAGCTGCACACCTCACACCAGAATGATCAGTCTGCATTACTGAAACCCAAGACACCATTTGATCAAATTTGGAGGCATCAAAAATCTCACTGAACCATTTAAAATTATCATCTTTGTATGTTTTGTTTTACAAATCAAGATGGACCAGGGAAATATTGCACAGTTCCAAGCGAAACAGACGAGTGGCTAATGGGATGCCTGGAGATGCCCAGGTAAAGCAATCACACCTGACCATCTCCATTCTTGATCGTAAGGTGTAGAAGACTTGCGGCAAATTCAGCATAGCGCCTAGTCACGTAGTGTGGACGAACATCATCTTCCCAAAGTGCTCGGGGGTTAGCAGTTCGCAAGCTACTGAGATGCATGTCAAACACCATTTTGAAACGCGGCCATAGTACAAGGGCCAACTGCATTCATTGCAACTCACCCAAACTTAGCTGACAAGTGCATGCAAACGGTCGCAAATCCATAAATAAATAAAACAAAATATAAAATATAAAATAAAATCCTGTTTTCCTTGTTAAAAATCCAAAATGATCAAACATATTTAGTGATAATATCATACTACCGATAAGACTTTTCGTGAGACCATAGTATTCATTTTCAATTTCCATTCAATCGTCCAACAGTCAATTCAGCTGTTCTCCTAAAATGTAGGTATTCACTACTCACAAGATCATAAGGTGTTCTCAGATGACGAGATGCTCGTTGAACATGTAAATCTCACCAAAGGTAGGGCACAAAGAAGGGTCCACTTTACGAAGGAAACAAACGTCGCGATTCTCTCAACGAAGCAGAACGAAGTCCAGGGACTTCGATTACAATTCTTTGATTTGACTAGAAAAATAAACGTGCCATTCCCGTTAGCTGTAATCCTCTGAAAGTACTTCGAAGTTCGTGAAATCTAGCTCGTGGAATAATCAGGCTAAGAAAACAGGACAAGTACATGAATGTTCACCTTGTCAAAGTAGGAGTCTAAAGAAGGAATCCGTCTATTCCACATGATGAGCTGCATCCCAAGAATTTGAAAGCAAGTCAGTATGATTGGGAAACAAACATGAACAGAAATTTAACTGATGAACGAAGGCTTCACTTAAACATGACAAGCTCCCCCGAAAGAATCACCTTGTGTTCATTCGTCAGCCGGATCATGAGCAAGAGACCAATGGCGTCAAAACAGTTTGGTAGAACAGCATTCGTATGCTCTTCAATAACAGCAAATGAACCTGAAAACATAGATACAGAAAGTAAGTACCCTGCCCCTGAAGCAAAACAGCTTAGAGATAGAATTGCGTAAAATTAGATTGACTCACGCTTGAAAGAAAATTAAGAGATGAATATGATCGTACCAGCAAAAATTTCATTAAAAATCGCATCCTCCCCGAAAAAATTTGTGCAAAATAAATACCTGCAATTGCAGTGACCGATTAAATCAATGAAAATAAATCCGACTCAAATTCTGCTTTCTTCACTAGAATAAGTTAAAATCATAAAGTATTATAACTCCACAAACCCTGCTGGACACCAGTACAAGGTCAGCCAATCTACATGTGCACACTGATACATAGAAATTAAAATGACCAGACAAGGGCCACAACCAAAGAGAAGGGAAAAGTGCTTTACTCAGAGGTAGCAGTGTCCATAAGAAGCTTGTGCAGACTGCGGAACAGAACTTCATATGGGAACTTTTGGCTACTAGATTCAGCAATGTGGGGAATGATTGCTGGTCCATCCACTTCCTGTAGCCCGACAAAACCCGTTACAAAGCCTAGCGCTCAATACATTATCTTCAAGTGAAGAGTACAATTCACACCGACTTTTCTTCATATTTCATACAGCGCATTACTAACCTTTTAAGTGTCCAAACGGACAAAAACGGCCATTGAAATAAATCACTTAGAAAGCTTCAAGGAAGACAACAAAATAAAAAGAAGAAACCATAATCTACATTTCGGAACGAAACAAACATGGACTGAAAGGTTCTATAATCGACTATTTGATTCCAAAGTGGACATTCTATGTTAGGTTAAATTTTATATTTTAAGGGTGCACGACCTTCGCAAATATAAAGATAAGATTTAGTACCCTTAGCACAGAAGCTCGATCACCAAGAGCAAAGACAGCTCCACGATTTTTCAGAGGCTCCCTGGGCCGAGAAAACAGACCCGTACTTCGGGTCCCAACATCCTCCACTCCTAGAAGGTCATTCCTGGTCACTATGTCAAGCTGAAGCTTTTCAAGTGCTTGAATGTAGCTCCGGAAATGCACACTCAAAACCTGGAACACCATTAAAGAAATCAGTCGCTCACCAAAGAATGGAATCCGAAGGACATACTGAATTCCATAATACAACCCCAAAGCCTCAAGTTGAGAGTATCTAGGGTAATATTCACCTTGCTCATAGTGTCCACATAAGCTGCTCGCACCTCTGGATAAACCTCATGACCATGATCTTGTAGAAATGTTGCCACATACCTACATCCAATCGACAAAGCAGCAAGTTATGGGCTCTATGTACACGTAATAAAACCGAAAAAAACAACCAGGAGAAGGACGAAGCTGAACAAGGGGATATGTAGAGGACAGATATCCCCGTGATTAGAACGCAAGCCTCCAAGTAAAAGGGTTGCAGAGGGCATACTTGTACTTCAAAAGGACATTCTGCTGCAAAATTTGGATGTTGGTTTTCGGTCGTTTCAAAGCATACAGTTTCTGCATTAAAAATTCCCGTGCCTGCATATTTGAAAGACAATTTTCAGGTGTAAAATATCAATTGTTCAAACATCTAGGTCATCACAGCTAGAGTTGCGGTAAACCTTAAAGAGTTTTGAATCTGGTGACTTCAGCCAGAAACAGGTACACTTGGCACACATTGTTAACATTAAACACCTGGCTCTCATACACAACAATCTAAGCAGATAAATGGAACCGAAGTTGAGTGTGAAGTAAAAAAGATACCTTTATAACTGCTTTGGCACGCAATCTTTCAAATTCAGGAATGACGTCTTGCATTGCCAGAGAATCTTTGGAGCCTTTGCTTTCAGTTACATATGTCAACTTCTTACTTAGTGACTGAAGAACGTTCACATATTCCTCGTTGACCTGCAAGTACTCAAGCAAGAGGACCTATCAGCTAACCAAGCCAATATACTAGGGTATGTGATTATCTACCTTCAAAATTGTTTAGTAGACATTTTCAAAATAAAGAAAAAGCCTAGTTTAGTGCAGGCAGGGCTGCTACAAAACTCCTTTCGATTGGGCTCAAGGCAGCCAGTGTTGGGCTCATGTAATTTATCACACTCAATTTCTAATTAAGATTCTAATACGGGTTTACGAAACCACAGCCACTGCGTTTAACCAAAATCTGAATGACTGCCAATAGTATACAACTTCATTCCTCAGGCCGGGACAATATACGATCTGAAAACCCACCGAGGCTCGCAAGCATACATTTAACTCACTTATTTAGAACACTGGGTATACCTTCTCGAACACGTCCATTGAATGGGTCCATTTATCAACAATCATCATATGATGGCTGTAATTGACCAATTTCTTTGCAAAGCAAACACTCTAATTCATAAGCTAGACACTCAGGGGCTAACTGGAATCCACTGATAATCAGCGTCCGTATTTGACTTCACAGTAAAATCCTGCTAGGTATATTGAAGTCCGTGGAGCTGGAGTGTAAATTAATCACATGAATATTCAGCTCATTGAAATGCCCAGCAAGAAAAGAGGCCTACCTCTCCATCGACAATTGTGTCAATCATGCCTGGGGGTACTACTACTTCTTCAATGAACGTAGCCAACTTCGCTTCTGCAACCTACATAAATCCCACAGTATATCCAATAGGTAACGTTACTGCTCATTCTTAAATCACCGCTCAAGTCGCTGATTCAACCGAACCCATGATGGAAGACCAGTGAGTACGGGGGAGGAGAAAGTGTAGAACAGTCGTCATGACACTATTTATGGCTCATTTGTAATAAAAGAAACCCTCAAAACAACATAATTACAAGATATCATCATAAACGCATTCCATGAATGAAGTTGACATACCTTCCGGTTCTTCAATTTGATTCCCATGCTCATTGATTGCTCCTGAAGACTTTTAATCTCTGAGCTTATTGATCCCAAATCTGCCTGAGCAGGACAATATACTATCTCAGCACATGAGAAGCGTGACATGTTGAAATCTAGGAGAGCAAGCACAGACAAAGAAACATATATCAGACAAGCAAACCATGAGTTTAGTGCTCAAACTAATGACCTGAAAACCACCAAGTAAGGACTCCATTTGCGTCAAGATTGTATCACATTCTCGTATTTGAGCATGTAATGACACCAAATTGTCACTCTCTTTCATATAGTCCTGTACGTGAAGAAATAGACAACATCAGCATACTATCCATGTGATAGTGCATACTAAGAAGAACATCTCTGAGGTACATAGCTTATTAACAAAAGTGAACAGTAATGGAATGCTTCTGATAAAGACGAGAATGATTGAACTTAAATCTAGCTAAACCATCAAAACATCTAACACGAGGAAGAAGGAAGGACCAAATGACCTGAATGGACTCAAGCTCCACTTGGCGAAGATTCTCCTCCACCTCAACTGCATACTCCCGCAACTGAATACCCTGGCCAAGTATGCTTCCTACCATCTGCAGGTCGTGGCATCAAGCTCAAACTACGTCCATGCGTCTTCAATTATATTTTGAATTAAAAAAAAAGCAGGAGAAGAACACGATGATTCAAGGAAACGGATAAGTCAAAAGAGAAGTAGAATAGACCAATTGACCCAGTGCAACCATACAACCATGTCAAGATACACAAGGAGGCACTTCATTGCTCTGCATTTCAAGCAAACATTAGCAGAGTTGGAATACCTGGTGACCTTTGAGGCGTTCCAACTCTTCCTCGAGCCCCTCCAGATCCACTTCATCACTGTCAGGTCAATCCAAGAAGCCCAATTATACTATCGCTGCTGTTTGCTCGAGTTCTCCAAAAAAATTATTACAAAATGCTAAAAGGACATAACTGATTGCAATGGAAGCTAAGAGAAGACTTCATTATTTTTCTGGGATTAAAGATGCTCGCAAAATGAAATACAGGTAAACTTCCGTACAGCTAAACAATATATTGAAAAAAGACAATGCGACTTCGATTTCTTCATTCAGGAAAAACTCTACTGATTTCGCAAAGTATAAGTATATAGATTTGAAGCTCATTGAACTGCAAGGGTGATGTGCCTACCCAGATTCGTCTCCAAATGTAAGATCACCAGCAGTAACAGTTAAATCAGCTGCTTGCTGTTCTGCTTCACCTAGCTCGGTATCCTGCATATTTTTTAAGCCCAAATTCATGAATCCGTTAAGGCGCAAAAAAATACACTTAAAAAGACGAAAGTCAATGTAGTGAAGTTTGACAGTCCAGATTTGTATTTGAGTAGAGTTTTGTTTCAAGAGCCATGTCATCTTCTGCTCATATCCAGGATTCAGCATGAGGCTTGAATGAAAAGGTCCAAGTGATGTCCCTCACTCATTCTTTCCAGCCACAAAGACGTCGTAGCAAATCCCATATGCTATAGTCACTATCTGTCAGTCAAATAATTTTAAAACGATTTGACCTAGTATTTGACCTAATAAAACTTATAACGCAATTCAAACACTCATTGGAATTCCTAATGGAATCTCACAATAAGATTAGCTCTGGGCTACAGAAAATAGCCACATCATATTTTCTGCTGAAAAGTGCAACCCAAATCCTCTCAGTATTTGAATGCCAGCTCCATTTATCCCTAAAACATAATGCGTATACACCTTCCATATTCCGAAACCACGCCCGCACCTTACATTGCACAGCGAGGCCATAAAATGCAAGTAAGGTCTGAAGAGTACTGCAGGTGCTCTCAGATCCGATCCTGTTATAGTGAAACGGTCCTACCGTACCCTCGAGTACTGAAATCCCAAATGCTACCGCCACTATCAGTCAGTGAAATACTTTCAAAACTATTATTTGACCTAATGAAACGCACAAGAGCACTTCGAGTACTCACTGCAGTTCCTTTCCACGTTGAATCTCACAATAATCCAAGCTCTGGTCTACTTCAAAGTCCAGAATGCGAAAACTGCAACCTAAGCCCTCTCCGATAATCGATGCCAGCTCCATTTTAGCTCTAAAACCACAAATGCGTGTAAACCTTCCATATTCCTACAGTAAGCCACGCATATTGCAAGCTAGGGCATGAAATGCGAAATTTCTGCGGGAGCTCTCAGATCCGATTCTTTCAGAGCGACAACAAAGCAGATCAAAGACCAGGATTCAGAGTCAAATTTTTCATAAAAACAAGAAACCTAGCATTTACCGAGGAAGCGAAGAGTGGCGATGCGAAGAGCTTCTCGAGTGCCACTTGCGCGTACTCTTCTGCCGTCAGCGGCTTCTCTGAAACGGCGTTGGTTTCCGCACTGCTCTCCTCGCCCTCACTCCCAGTCGTCGTCTCCGTCAGAGGGCCCGACATCGAAATTGCGCGGACAGACACCACAGCCCCCGCAGATGCGTCCACCATGGCCACTGTCGGATCGGAAATTCTAAGGCGGAAAAAATTTCTACTCACTAGCGCGCTTGCCAATGCACAGATCGATGCAGTTCGGAATCGAGATCGACGCTTGCGCGATCAAATGCCGAGCTCGGTCTACGATTCTTTCCCTCTCGCTTGAGCAGACGAAAGAGAGAGACGAAGCTGAACCTGCAGAATGGATGAATGAGGATGAATGAGGATGAATGAAGATGAATGAAGATGAATTTCGTTGGAGCTCCTTTACGATGTACGTCTGAATACTGTCGGAGGTGCCAAGTTGAAGCCAATAATTGGCATGTACGGAGTATTTCAAAGCACTACCAGTGTTTTTTTTTTCATTTACGGATGGCTGCTTATTTCTCGACAGAGAGCAAATAGGGACAGGCCATGTGGCTTTTTTGAAACTTAATTTGGCAAAAAAAAAATTTTTGCTACTGGCATCAGAGTATATTTGTGGATTTGAATTCGATGTCCTTGGCTACTTTTCAATATTGCATGTAGCAAGAAGTGGCGACCAGGGATTTTTCTGTGGTGGAATTTTGGCTACTGAGCATGCACCAACAAATGAATTTAGGCTTTTGAGCATGCACTAGCAAATCAGCTTAGGCTGCAATTTCTACATTAGTGTAAAACTCTGTAGACATTTGAGCAATGCAAACTTTCAACACAAACAGTTACTAAAACACAAAAAACAATTAAATTATAGTCCATACCGGAAAGTGAGAGTCCATAATTCTTTAGGAATCCTATGGTGGTTGCCGCATCCCAAGTAATAGAAGATTACATGGCGAAATAGATTAAAGTATAAGTAAAAGAAGATTACACTCAACTTATCACTCACTGAACACTGAACTTATCTCTCACTTGTCTAACAGTATCCAAACTTGGAGAGTTTTGGCCCCAACTTGGAGAGTTTCGGACCCAAACTTGGAAAGTTTCGGGCCCAAAGTTGGAGAGTTTCGGACCCAAAGTTGGAGAGTTTCGGACCCAAACTTGAGGAGTTTCGGGTCCAAACAAGGAGAATTTGCAAAATTAGAAAATGAACACTTTTGCAAGGACATGAATAAAAAGATACTGTAAGCCTTTCTACCTAATGCACTAGACCTGCACACAAACAAACACTCTCCGATGCCTTAGTAAGAATGTGCACATGAAAAAGAAACAAGTAATTAAGCATAGAAATAAAATACCAATTATCATGTTCTTATAAACTTGCACACAACCAACCAACTTCTGATGTTGAAATCAACACAAATTTAGCCTAGAAAGTTGTAGAAAACTACCAATACAACATGTTCAAGAATGTAGTAGATATAAAAAAATAAGTTGGGAACAGTAACCGACATCAAGATGGTGCTTAGAAATAGTGTCGAACCAAACTGGGATCCCATTTACCTTGAAAACCAATTTTCTTCTTACTTGCTACAGCTGAATGTAAGAAAATAGCCTTAACACATAACGGACATAAAAATTAGTATTCAAGTATATTTTTGTGAAAGGATTATACCTGTACATTAAGCACTTTGAGACATGGGTGCTTCAAAAGCTGAGCTGTTCTCTGAAGTAGTTGTATATTAGTTCCCTCCTGTTTAAGATAAATTGATAGCAACATGAAAATAAAGCTGTGTTTCATGAAATGAGTACACAGTAGCTTGGACATTCCCAACATTGATAAGAAAAATTGAGTTGCAATGAAATCTCAATGCTGCGATTCAAAATTCTATCACCTACCCATTGAGTCCAAAGAACTACAAAGTACAACCTTCAACTGGCTACCTTGCTCTAGGTTTGCCATGTACACAACTTGTCACGCGGTCAATGCGTAACGCTGGCGCTCAGTCGCCAACACCCATTGCTTAAAGCAATCCTCACAAGGAAAATTCTTCAGACTATATACAGTCTGGCAATGCATACCTACAACAACACCCAAGTGTTGATCTAGCCGATTACGCAGCTTGTCCTTCAAGAAAGATAGCACTGAGAACGTGCGCTCGTCCTCCACGCTGCCCAAAACATAAACCATTGCAATCTGGGCCAACTTTATATATTCCCCAAATTTGTGGCCAAGAGAGGTGTTTGCGTCCAAAATCCTCCATAGTTTAGTTAGTGGATTGACCAACTGGTGTGCGGGAGCATGTGGTGGAGGCATCTGCATGGCATTGTGGGCATTTGATAGCATAGCAATCTTGAAAAGAGGCTGCTCTGACTCTAGCAAGAATTTGTCAAGCACAGGTGGGACAAATCGTTTATTTTCACCTTCACCGATCCACTTTAGCTCTCCATAAAAGTCCTTGATGACATCCAAGTGCTTTTTGAAGCTTGTGGAGCAGTTCCCTTGCAACCAGTACTGGGGGTACACGACGCCCAAGGCATCCATCAAGCAATGGTCCGGAAACCTGCTGCTCATCTCGTCCATGAGTTTCCCTGCGGCCTCTACATATGACCAATGAAAAGTTGCAATTAGAAACACTAGAGGATGGAAGGCAACATTTGCACTCAAAACTATTTCAAATGACATTCTTCCGTATGTGTTTGAAGCCTTTAAACCTTAGATACTGCAAACATTAGCATTGATACAACAAACACCCACTTGAGCAATGCAAACTTGAAAATCATGAAAACAATGTGTTCTATACAAAGAAGCATGCAAGTAAGCACCAAGTTTGTAGTGTCAAACTTGCAATCTCATGAATACATAGAATGAGAACTCACCTTTGCAATCCTTCTAGACACTGCTGATTATGGCCGCATATCCCTCACGGTTCACCATGGCACTATCGTGCAGTGCGTAGAGAGACTCCCCACCTACCACAAATGTCAGATTCTCGCAAGGCAAGTTTAAATTGGCCTCCCATTTCATTAAGATTTGTTCATGAGAGCACTGCAGGACCTGGTTGTAAGCATGAAACTCATCTTTGCGGAAGGCTGTTTCATCATTCAAGTAGAACGTGAATAAGCTAGTTTGGCATGTGTCCAAAGCCCCAACAAAATCACAAATGTAGGCATCTCTTTTCTGAGCCCACTGAATCAAAGTATCCACAGCTTCAAGCGTGGGCAACATTGCTAGCATGCCCAACAAAATATAGGGATCCAAGAGGAGGGTTAGGTTTGCCTGCACATTTTTCAAGAGAACAATGTCAATGCAGTTTGTAACACTGAGTAATTGCAGTCAATGCTATTAAAGTAATCATAGCCTTATTGAAGTGAATTGCAATCTTATCTATGTTTTGAATCAGTCAAGTAAGACCAGAAAACATGAGTAACCCAGGACCGACCTCACAGGCATACTGAATGTTACGAAACAAGGAATACAATACGCATTCATCTAAGCCAAGCAGAGAAAGGAATGCAAATCTAAGCATACACCCTATACCTAAGAAAATATGAAACACAAAGGTGCCCACGCAGCGCTTTTGTCAAAAAACTGCAGCACCCATGAACAGAATTGAAATGTGGAGTATGCAAAAATGAAAAAGAAAATACAAGAGGGCAGGAGCACTCACCCTGGCCTTCTTGCCCCACTTCTTGTCGATTTTGTCTGTATACATCATCGCCAACACACCCTTGTACTCTGCCAATAGCCTGCGGATGGGAGAGAGACAACTAATCCATCGAGTTTTGACATTTTTAAGCAACTTCAGGCCTTTCAACTCGAGTTGCTGCGATAAGGCTTTGAACTCCGTTGCCTTTTTGGGTGAATGAGCGAAGTATGTATGAGTTGAGCGGAAGACTTCTTCCACTGCATGCATAACTGTCAATGAGGACAAGGACTGTGCTGTTAGATTGAGGCGGTGGGCACAGCAGTGAATTCCAGTGGAAAACAGGGCAAACTTTTCCTTGATTTGCTTAGTTACTCCCGACTTCAAGCCTTGGAAGGCGCTCACTCCATCGGCTCCAAAGCACAACAGTTTCTCTGCAATGTTGGCATCAGTGACACCACCTCCAGTAGTCATAGCAGACATAATTACAGTGGTCAGGTTATTGGCCGTGGCCCCATCAGAGTCCATTTTCTGAATCGTGAGGAGAAGAGGAACACGGCACCAGTCTATGAGAACATAAGCATGGATTGCAATCCACAAAGTATTGTCGCAAGCACTTGTCTCATCAGCAGACAGAGCAAAGAAAGGCGCAGCAGATACAAGATTCTTGATTTTTTGTTTCACTAAGTCATAGATGTGCTCGGCCATTATCCATCCAGATCCGTCACCCCAGTGCCTGCGAGGCAATTCTGGAACACCAAGGAAATCATATAACTCAAAACGGGCCTCAAATTCGGTCATAGGTCTACCACTTGCAAGCAACTAGAACAAAGTGGAGAACTGCACACGTTTCCTCCGTGATTCTGCCGTACTACAGCCTTGAATCTGCTGTGCCACAGATAGAGGCCCTCGAGCTGCAAACAAAACCATGCACTTCTTGTGAATGTCACGTTGTCCATGCTTTGAGATAGTGTCCCACTTCGGCGCCATTTGGATCGATTTGCCACGAATGAGAGAGCACGGCTTGCAACGCACAGATTGCATGACACTGTCTTCGGCCAACACAGCCTCGCTCCAGGGCTCCTTGGCTGCCCACTCGCTGTGGAACTTGCGAGATTTCTCGTAGTTCTTTTTCAACTTCTTCATCGTGTTGGAAGAAGGACCCGCATCCTTTGCACCCTTGAGTGCCAGATCACCACTCTTTCGTTTGTTACGGCCACGGCTCGGCAGGTCCATGAAGCATCATCGTCGGAGTCGACCATTTCATCTGCGCTTAAGTCTGGATTGTCTTCCTCGCCCAAGCTGTCATCTTCATCATCAGAGACACGGACCATGTCGAGGCACGATAAGAGAATTTCGGTATCCAGGGGCTGTGAAGACTCGCCGCCCACTCCAGAGCTCTACACCTCTGTTGCGCTACTTTCGAGGGGGCCTCGATTCAGGGAATTCCTTGAAGACGTGAAGTAACTACGCATTGTTTGGGCACTTCTTGCTCTCTTGCGCGCCTCTAATTCTAATGCTCGCTTCGATGCTTGTGCCTTTCGCTTGGTTGCCTTTGCCTCATGCTGCAATCTATCAAGCTTCCGCTTCCTCCTATCAGCCAAGGTGCTTTTGTGTGTGGCAGCGGCAACACTCATGAACATAATGTTCTCTGGAGCGGGAGGAGAGTCCGCCATCGTAGCAATCCAAAACACAACGCCAAAAACCAATTCCGGAACCCAAAGTCTCCAACCTCGGCAGAGCCGCACAATAAAAATTTGGAACCCCACACACCCAACCCCAGCAGAGTAATACAAGTGAATTTCGAATTTCGAATTCCCCAGACCCAATGACCAAGCAGATGTGAGGACCAAATTGGAAGAACCCAAATCTCCAACCCCAGCAGAGAAACACACGCAAAATCGGGAAGCCCAAGATCCAAACCCCAACAGAACAACACAAAGCACAATTATAAAAGGATATTGGGCATCCTCGCTCTGAAATTGCAACAATAAACGTAGTCCACCATGCCTGCCCTTCTTCATCTTGCAACTCCACCCTATGCCAAAATTGTCCATGATTGTACCCATGAAGGTGAGACATAATTTCAATTACACAAATACAATGTAGATACACCTACAAGGAAGTGGAAATCAATGTGGCGATACAATCACAACTAACCACTACTACAATTGAAGAACTGGCTGTGACTGCTCTAAGCTAAATCCCTAGTTGGCTCTCTACACAGGTGACGCATTGCGGAGTGGGCTACAATGGATTCATTGCAGGAGTGAAGGTGGCGCTCAAGTGATTCAATGAGGGAGAGAACGTGGCTCCGCAGCAATCCTTCCCATCAACAAGGTGGCGCGATAACCGTTACGTAGAGGAAAGACTGGAGCACAGGCAGCTCCAACTACAAATCAGACGAAGTCTTGAGGTTCGTCGCGCTGGCGACAAAACCCTAGAACGGAAGCCCATTCCAAGCGGAAACTGCGGCGGGACCTAATGCCATGTCCTCCCCCTAGCGATTTTGCCTGAAATCTCTTTGTTTTTTTCCTATAGGCCTGGTGCCACCCAAAAAGATTTGGTGCAATTTGGCTGTAAATTGCCAGAAAAAAAAACACTAAGCACTACGATAGTAACTTACCTCAGAGCATCTCCACCAAGGCACGCCATACTGCCCCAGCAAATGGTTTGGCATGCCGTGCTGCTTTTTATTAGGGGCAGTCACAGCCCCTCCGAGAATAGGATTTTCTTGGAGATTGTAAAGCAGAGGGGAGTCAATGGCAAGCCTTGTTGTTTAGAGGGATTGTGACACCTTTTAAGCAGCCAAGACAAGTTCTCAGAAAATATATTTCCCTACATGAGGGTTGGGTAATTGCACAAAGGTTTTGGAACCAATTGAATTGGATGGGCCTAACTACTGTTTGGTGAAATCATGGAAGTACTACACAACAACTAGCAGTGAACTCCAGAGTACAAATGTAAAGTTTTCTTTGGGAAAATGTTGTCCAAGCCCATTTCTTCACTTGTAGAAGAAAAGAATGGAATACCTTGAACCTCGGAGGTTGAGTGATCTCGAAACAACGGGAAACTAGTTACACAAAGCCACATGTCCAATCTTCAAGAAGCGGACGTTTCTTAGAGGGGCTATGACTACCCCTAGTGTCCCATCAATGCAAGATTTCAGAATTTGTCCACGTAGGCCACCCTAAAAATCAACAGTGACACCTCAAGTTGTTGTGCCTTGGCCATTTGATTTGAGCCACAACATTATAGAAGATTAATTGTCTTGTTTGGGTATCAAGTAGTGTCAAAGTATAGACATGACCATAGGACAAGCTAGGGCATTGGTGGAATACAATTTTTCACTTCATGTCATTTATTTCATGAAATAGAATTACATTAATCTAATTCTATGTATTTCCAATTTGTAATGAACTAGGAGTCAATGTTGGTCTTTCATTTCTTTAAGCTTTTTAAGTCTTTGCTTGACTTTGTAGGACAAGATCTTTTATTACTATCTTCGATTCTTCAATTGGTCTTGAGTCTCTTATTTCTTTTTTTCTTTTTTCTCTTTAAGCTCTTTGTCTTTGTTGTAAGTCTTTTATATCTCTTTGTCTTTTTATTTTGTTATTTTTGAATGAGAAACTTGCCTCTTTATATAGATTTCCCCGGTGATAGGGGACTATTAAAATAACCCTAACCGTTTAACCTTGGAAATAGGTCTAAGACTATTCCTTCTATAATTTCCTAACTACCTTTTCCTAACTAATTCTTTCCTATAATTAGTCTAGTAACTCTATGTACTAAGTAAGTTGTATTGCCGCTTTGGTCTTCCTTATCTGTGCTGAAGTGGTCTTTTGTAAAATTAATAACTTGTGCATTAAGATATTTTTCCTTATTATTAATTTTTCAATCTTGTAGCCTGAAGTATATATTTTAAGATTTTGCATTATTATATCTAGTCCTTTGTGTGTTACTAATTTTAATTAATTCTTGAAAGTGCTCCAAAATACATGAATCAATATAATTTGTCATTTTCACAAATTAATAACTTTTGTATTTTTATATTTTTATACATGTGAATATTTATGTTCCATGTAGTCTAGCATACTTTATTCCCTGATCTAATTATCTTGAGATTTCTAAAATATCAATAATTATTTTGTGGAGCTAAAGTAAGCCAATTAATAATTTCTTTAAAGGACAACATAATGGGTTAACATTTATCCCCCTCCGGAAAAAAAAATCATGTCCTCATTATTTATGAAAAATATTTGAATTTCGTGGATCATGATGTGGTATAGTGAGATTTGGGTAATTGGCCGTAAAGTCGAATGCCTTATATGTGAAAATTTGAGTTTTCGTATTATAATACATATGCTCGAAACCTTCTATAAAATCAATTTTCCTTATTGTCATTGGAAAATTTGAATATCGCTTTTGTAAAAAATTGAACCATGTATCCTTAATCTTGTGATAAAATGCTTTATCAAATTCTTCTAAGTCATTGATTGCGTTTTGAAATATAGATTGATTTTTAGATAAAAATCGAGATATTATTTGTATATTCGTCTCCTCATTCCTCCAACGTGGTTTTAATGGTTTTATTAATGAGTCATTTGCAAAGAAAACTTTATGATGGTTCACAATCATTTGATAAGAACGAGTGATGTAACGAATAACGTAGCATATCGGGGATGCTGTGCATGCCTCTACCACTCCTTTTTCGATATGAAGATCTCCTATATGCCACATAAATACTATTAGCTCTTTTAACTCAGAACTGGCTTTTAACCAAATGCTTTCAAATTCCTGTTGATTGATAAGAGTTTTGTATGGGAGATAAAATAAATCATCCATTCCCAAAAATAATTTACTAGTAATTTCATAGTGTTGTTTTAAAGATATCAGTGGATACGCAAAACTTTGTATATTGTATGGTATATCTTTAAAGACTTTGGTTTTTAATTCCGAATTGGGTCTTTGTTGGTTTTGTTTTGGATGTGAAGATGCTTCATCTGTAATTTTTAGGTTGATAGAGTTTTTCTTTGAAATATTAAGAATGTTGTTTTGAAAGGTATTTTGTAATTGTTGTAATGTAATTTGTGTGACCTCATGGGAAGCCTCTTCTGCACAAAGAGCCATTTTCAGTCTTTTTATCTCTAATTTTAATTGTTGATTTTCTTCATATAAGACCAAGTTTTGGTTAATTTTAAATTCTTGTTCTTTGATATGAATTGAATTATGCTTGATGTATTTTTGAGGATTTTTTTCTTGAAGAAATTCTGGTATTTCTTTCCATGATTGGTTGGTCCCTTGTGTTTCGCCGATTATAATATCTTTTTTCTTTGCTCTCTTGGTCTGATGACAATTTAGATTTTTCTTTTTCTTTGTGTTTTCAATACTAGGGTTTAACAACCCTAACTTTTCTTGCCTGGTTTTGTTGTCAAAGGCGGTCGGAGTAGTTTCGGTACCTTCTATCTTTTGTTCCAATGTTTCATCGGAAATGGTGTGGTATTCCTTGGGGAAGTTTTTTGTCTTTGTTTTTGTCATTGGAACTTTTTGTTCAACTTTAGTGGCAGTTGTGGTGGGAGTCAAAGCCGCAATGGAAGTGGAACTTGAAGCCCTAGTCGGAGTAGTTTGAGGCGAGGTTGGGGTAGCCCTGGTTGGAGCCGCCTTCAATGCTGGAGCTGGAGTTGGGGCTAGAGCGGGAGTAGGCTTCAAAGTAGCCGCAGTTGGTGCAGGAGGTGTCGGAGTCTCTATTGAAGGTCGGGGCGTCGTTGCTGGTGGTAACCCCCTCCGCGCGCTTGCCTGCTTCGAAACCCTCGTCGTCGCGTCTTCTTTGCCGTTGGTCTCCTTGTCGTTGTCGTTGCGCGCCTCCAGCTTGGCCTCGATGCCATTTTTCTTTGCCGCCTTCATGCCATCACCATTGACCTCAGCCTTCTCTCCTACCTGTAGCTCCTCCGATTCAACCTCGAGCTGGGCTTCTTCTTTCGTGTTTTGATCGTTGTTGTCGTTAGTGTTGTCGACGTCGTTTTCCTCTGATTCAATGTCAAATTGCGCTTCTTCCTCCCTGTTCCGATCGTTGTGACCTCGATACTCCTTTGTTTTAGGATTTTTGTTCTTTGTGTATTTTTCGTCTCCTTTGCGTTTTGCAGCTGTTGGCCCTGTTTTCTTTGCAGTTGGACTCTTTTCTCCACCGCGGCCAGCACCAACAGTTTTTGGAGTATTCATAGCAGCAGTCGTAATCGCAGCATCAGCAATTCCAGCAGCACCAACAGTCGTAGTCGCAACAGTATGCGTGGCGTCATCCCCGATGGGATCTCTGTCTCCCGCGATCGCTGGTACGTTATCTTCCTCTTTGGTCAAACGTTGCTGCTTCAGCTTGTTAGTCGTGAGTAATGCCCGGGCTTCTTTGAGTTTGTTTTCTTTGCGGTTGTGGTTGTCATTGTGCTGTGTCGTTTCCTTAGTTTCTGCATTTGCTTGGGCACTACGTTTGATTCTTGTGATGTTCATCATCGGAGTTGTTTCTTGTACTCTCCTCGTCCTTTGTTGTTTGGTTGTTGTGCTCTTCCTCGTTCTGTGTTGTTTCTCTGTTTTTATGTTGGTTTTGATTGTTTTGTTGTTGTTTTGATGCGTATCATTTGTTTTATCTCGTGTGGTGTCTTGTTTTCTGTTGCAAGTGGTCTCCTCCTCATCAGATTCTTTGAGTTTGGTTGCTTTCTTTGTATTGTCCAATTGGTGAGTATCTCTTTTAGTTTATTTACAGCCATGAAATTTTGTTTGTTAATTCTCTTGTTACAATTGAGTGTTTGATTTGTATCTTCTTCTTTGTTGTGAGTGTCCTCACTGTTATCTTCTTTGGGCTTGCCATATCCAGGTTTTTGTGTCTATTCTTCTGCTTTTGTTGTGTGTGGCTTTGGTCTGTTCTTCCTTTTGGCTGCCCTTGCAAACTATGTTATGGCTGTAGGTTTTGTTGAGGCTGCTACGAAGTCATCATCGATGTCAAAGTTTTTCTCCTCCAATATTGCTGGTCGTTTTGCAGCATCAGTACGTGTCTTGCCTTCTTCCCAATACTGTTTGTTTTTGTTTTTAGTATTAGAGTTGGCAATTTCTTCTTTTTCTTGTAATTTTTGTGTATATGTTTCATCACTTTCCATACTGTTTTTGGAGGTTTCTAAACTAAATTTTGTTGTTGCAGATATCTCTTTCACTACTACAGAACCAGCCATTATTTCTGGTAGCTTATATTGTAGAGTCAAATTGTTGTTAGTTTTTGCCCTTTTTATAGCTTGTAAGGTTGCTTCAGATAATGGAGAGAGTAGTGGTCTTTCCTTTATTTTAGGAGATACATGGATTTGAAATTTTTGTAGTGCTGTTAATGCACTCATTTTTGATGATATAAGATTGATATGTATTCCTAATCTTGTATTAATGACAATTGGTTTTGGACTTTGTAACTCTACTTTTATTCTTTGTAATTCATAATGCAAATATAGTTTGAACTTTTGAATTCAGTCTATTGGTTCACCTTTCATTGCTAATTGCATCTCTTGCACTAATGTCCATGGAATTTCCCCTGTTTTTTGTTTTAGACTAAGGGCTGAACCTACAAACTTTAGAATTGTCTTAGTTTCTTCTAATTTACATATAGCTGAAGTTACATTAGCACCTTTGTTTGTAACAGCTCTTTCAATAATTAATTGATTTATTGGATTTTTGTCTTTTATAAATGGACTAGTTCCAAGATGAAAGATTTTTGCAAATAGTTCTTTGTAATTCAAAGGTATCAACTCACAAATTTTGCCATTGAAAAGACTGTTCTTTGCCTCTATTTGTAGATTTAAAAATACTGCTTGTAATATTTCTTTCATCATTTTGCCATCCCTTTGTACTTGAGTAGCAAATTGTAGTAACTCCATCTCGAACCCCATTTGTGCCAACATTTGTTTTTCAATTATACTAAACCCATTTTTTGGTAAACTGATTGCTTGAAAATTAAATTCTATGCCCTCCATGACTTGTACTATTGAAATTAGAGCACGAGCAAATAGAATTGTAATCTTTGGACATAGAATAAGAAAATAAAGTGAGGAAGATAGAAGAAAGAAGAGGGAATATATTCTTAGGGAAGTTTTTGTAACTTCCCACTTATCCCGTAATGTATACAACAATTTCACACTTAATGATTTAGTTAGAGAAGTTATTTGAACTTCCCAACTATCCTTGATCTTAAAAGTCCTATTTCCACTCATAGAGTTTTGAATGGTCTTGACCCCATTTATGTTTGATATTGTACCTTTCTCCTTAATGTGGCATTTATTATATTTATTCTTTTGTACATTTTATTTGTTTTGGATACGTCTGGTAGTTTTCACCAAATAATTTTCAGTAATATACAGATCAAAGTTTTGCGCTAATTTGGTTTTCTGTGATATATTGGTTTTCTCTTTAAGTATTTGAAAATTTTTACTTAAAAATGTGATATATGAATTTTCAATACTCATCTTATGTATTTTGTTACCATTATAAATCTTTGTGAATTGTGTGCTTGGTTGTGTATAATATACTTGAAGACATGGTTTTGGTATATTTTGATTATAGTGTTTAATTCTTTATACCGTTATACAAATTTCTCTCGAGATTTCTACTCCGTTGGCCTTCATTAACTTCATTGTTTGATTAGGATAAATTGCTTTTATTATGGCAGGTCCTAGCCATTGATCTTTTGTTTCATCTTCCATAATTTTTAACCACAATACTTGTTGACCTTCTTGGTACTAATTGATGTCTTCTACTACAAAATTTTGTTGTAATATTTGTCCAAGTTGTTTTGTGGTTGGTTGTGTTCTTGTATCTGTATTCATGTTTTTAAAACATGCTTATCCCTTATATGGGGTATGACAATACTTGCAACATGTTTGTTCTCTTAATGGTTTCTGACTTGATTTTTGTAGATCTTTTTTTACCACATATGTCGTATTGGTCCTTGTTTGATTTGTTAAGCCCAGGTTCGGATTTTCGTCATTATTGTCTTGTATTGTAGATAGGAAATCCCCTGGAATCTGTTTGGTTATTCCTTCTTCCATGGCATATGGTCGTAATTTATTTACATTCACTCGGACGGACAGTCCTATGGTTTCATATAAGTCCACTGTTCCATTAGGATAAATAGTTCTAATTTCATAAGGTCCAAACCACTTGTTTACAAACTTCCCTCTTTTTTTCTTAATGTTGGGTTTTAGCCATAGGACATTTTGTCCTATATGGTAACTATTTGTTAGTTCTGATAAGTATGGCCCAACGTTTTGTAATCTTTGTAAAGTATTCGGAATATATTTTTGGTGTTTGGTGATGATTTTTGGAAGTTGGGAGTTGGAACACTCCCCCATTTCGTACGTGTTCCATGGTGGATGTTGGTTCTTTTTTCTTTCTTGGTTATGTATTTGATTTATATAGTTGGGGTTGCCATGACGGGATTTCCTCATTAGTTGTATTCTTGTTATGTGATCTTCAGCTTCAACTCGTCGCAAATCCATTTCTTCTAGCTGTTGTAAGCGGTGTGCCAACATTGCATATACTAATAGAATCCTCTGTTGTCCTTGTGGTTGAGTTTCTAGGTATTTGATGGGAAGTAATGCCTCGGTCCCATATACTAGTAAAAAGGGCATATGGCGGGTAGTTACTTTGTACGTTGTTCGATATGCCCATAGTGTAGAGAATAGTTTTTGATCCCAATTTGTCTGATTAGCATTTACTATTTTTGTGAGTATAGCTTTTAATACTTTGTTTGTCGACTCTGCCTGTCCATTGCCTTGGGGGTAATAGGTAGTTGATTTTCGATGTTGAATCATGAACGTGGTGGTTAGAAGTTGAATTGTCGTATTGAAGAAGTGAGTCCCTTGATCGCTTATCAATTCTATTGGACACCCATATCGAGTAATTATCTCTTCATATAAAAATTTAGCTGTAAGTAGAGTGGGCACTATTGTCTTTTAGTGCTCGAGCTTCCACCCATTTGGAGGTATAATCAATAGCTGTGATTATATATTTGTTAGCTGTGGTTCTTGTTGGTAGGTGTATTGGTCCAATAAAGTCAATTCCCCACCTCTGAAAAATCTCAAGTGGCAAAACGGGGTGTAAGGGACTTTTCCCTTTTTCGGGTTTACTATTATTCCTTTGATAAATGTCACACTTTTTGCAATAGTTGTGTACATCCTTTCGTAAGTCAAGCCACCAATACAAAGCTATTAAAACCATATGTAATGTTATAGTGGAGGAGAAATGTCCTCCAGCTAGACCCCCATGGGCTTCTGCAATAATTGCTTTGGTTATTGGTCCCGCTACACAAACTCTAGGTAAGGAATCTGAACATGTTTTTTTATCAATCTTCCTATTTCGTCTAGATGATAAGGTCAACTTTGTATTGCTATTTGACAACGAATGTTGAGAGGTATGTCTATTGGTATTCTTCCAGTTTGGAGGTAATCAATTATTGGTCGTCTCTAATCATAAAATGGAATTTTTTTGTCTTGTTGGGATGTAACTTGTACCATGAACAAGTTTGCATTTGGAAATGAGTCTAGTATTCCAGTAGCTGCTTCACCATTGTTGATCCTTGAAAGATGGTCAGCTACCACATGTTGTCTATCTGGCTTATGTATAATTTCAAAATCATATTCTTGGAGTAGCAACATCCATCTAGCTATTCTTCTAGATACGATAGTTCGGTTGACTAGGTGTAGTAAAGCTTCGTAGTCTACGTAGAATATAAAATGATTAGCTAATAAGTAGTGACGGAACTTATATAATGAGTAAACCATGGTCAGAGCCTCCCTTTCTATCGTTGAGTAATTTCTTTCGGTTTGATTGAGTAACCGACTTGCGTAGAATATTGGTGAATCAGTTTTTCCATCAATATTTTGTGCCAATACACTACCAATGGCCTCGTTGGAAGCATCACAATGTACATGGAATTCTTTGTTCCAATCAGGAGTAATTAAAATTGGAGTTTTAGTTAATTTGCTTTTAAACAATTTGAATGCTTCTTGGCACTTCTTGTCCCAATGAAACTTGACAGTCGATTTTGTGAGATTAGTCAAGGGTTGTGTGATTTTTGCAAAATCCTTGATGAACCTCCGGTGATAACTAGCTGATCCCAAAAATTGTCGTACTCCCTTCATGTTGGTAGGTGGGGCAAGTGTAATCTAGAATTTTGCTTTCCGCGCAAAACCCTGGATCACTAGTATAGGGGTTTAAATCCAAGGAATGGTCAATTGTCTATCGTATTGTGACTAAAGTCACTTGTATTCTAGAATAACATAGGATATTGGTGTAAATATCTTGTGCAAGTTTTTTAATTACTGGTTATGATTTCACCATTGACAATTTGTCCAGTCACTAGTTAGCTAGTCTAATGACTAAATTAACATGAGTGTCAAATCAATCCCAGTATCATGACAAACTGTCCCTATTTAATGTAGGGAATGAGGTGTAATACAACTCCTCATTAAATATTATCCTCAAACCACAGTCAAATGGTCATTGTGTTAATCTGGTCCGTCTACGTATATTCTCTCAGTTCTCTTATTTCATCCTTACAATTGTATTTCTTATACATAAGGGCAAGACAACTTGTCACTGGGTAACTCCACACTTCATTACACTCCTAGAGGAGTGTAGGCAATTTCCCTCAATTTTCTAAAATATTTACTCAATACATTTCACCTACAAATTGTCTCCCAAATTTTCAAAGTTAAAGATTACTCCCTGTGATGTTCCATTTCCTTCTCAACTTCTTCCTATCAGTTTGGCTGCATTGCCCGGCTCCAACATCTGCTCTCCGTCGATTTGTCTGGTTTACACTTGAGGATTTGTTCACACCGCTTGATATTCCAACTTCCGAGTGCATGGAGACCAATTGCCACTTTGCACACCGTCAATTAGATGCTACACCAGATTCTTGACCCATACAACAATTTGACGAAATTCAATCACATAAAGAGAATTTATCCAATTTCACACAACAAAACAAATAGTTCATTTATGCTTGTACAAATAAATCCAGTCACATGAATTGAGTACAAGACAAAGAAGAATTACATACACAAACTCCATGTTTCAATCACTGGATAAATGCAAACAATTTGTCAAGTACTGACATTCACAATTAATTTCACAAACAACTCGTCGTTACACATTCTACAATTTCCTTACCCAATCATTGGGATTTATATTCACTGTAAATACAACTTCGGGCTTTCTAATTTTCATAGACAAATAGTCAATTTCACACAACTACACAACACTTATTTAATTTATTCAATTTGCACTTAGATGGCAAGTCCAATCACTGGATCAATGCCACCAACTTAACAAATCATCCACTTCACAAACAAATCTCAATCACAAATAATTCAACTAAGCACAAACACACAATGAGATCCAATCACTGGATCTTGATTGTGGATATACACACTCAAAGTTAATCCAATCACTGGATTTAACTATTAAAACTACACTCACAGTAATCCAATCACTGGGATTTATACATTAATTCACAACTGTACAAGGACAATCAATTGAAGACAAATTGTATTCTATTAAAGTCTGAAGTACAAACAAATTGTCAAGTGCTGAAAAAAACAAGAAAACTAGAGGGGAAGAAGAGGGTGAAGAAAAAGACGAATTGCCAGCCTATATCACCTACAAGAAAATAACTGTTCACTTAAAAAGTTTTCTCTCACAATTTGCTACTCTTGGAATCTAGGCTACTAAAGACGTTTGAGATCCAATTACATAGACAATTAGCCTAAAATATTCTAGCAATGTAAAATCAGTTCAGCAATTAATCTCCTTTCACACTGCAAAAAATAAATAGACAAAATTTGAAAAATTGAGATGACCACAGCAAGTATCTGAATTGCTTCAATTTTTGTAGGATCCACCAGTATTCCTCTCGGTATTCCTTCCTTGCAAATTACATGTCCAAGCAATGTACTTGAACTTCCTACAAACGTGCATTTTTCTGGGTTTAGGTTGATTCTTGCTTCTTGACACCTTTTCAAACATTTTTGAAGATGCTCAAGGTGCATGGCTTTGCTACCGTATACGGTGAAGTCATCTAAGAATACTTGCATGAATACATTCAGGAATTTGGCAAACGTTTGTATGATTGCATGTTGAAAAGTTGCCGGAGCACATTTTAATCCGAATGGCATTACACGGTAGGCAAATGGTCCCCACTCCGTGATGAAGCAGGTCTTGAGTTGATCTTGCAAAGCCATGAGAATTTGGTTGTATCCGCTGAATCCATCAAGTATGGAATACCTTTCATGCCCCGCCACTGCTTCCAAGACTTGGTCAGTGAACGGTAGTGGAAATGGATCCATCTTCATGACCCCGTTCAATTTTCGGTAATCAACGCATATTCAAAGTTTGCCATTTTTCTTTGGTACTATGATGATGGGTGATAACCATTCGGTTTTCTTGACTGGATAAATGAATCCTACTTTCAGCAACTTATCAATTTTTTCTTTGACTTTGGCTGCATATTTGGGTTCATTCTATACATGGCTTGTCTTACTGGATATGCATTTGGCGTAAGCTCAATGCGATGTTCACATACATGTGCTGGTATTCCTTTAAGGTGTTTGTAACTCCATGCAAACACATCCTTGAACTCTTGTAGAAGTTCAATAAGTTCTTTCTTGAATTCTAATTCAAGATTCTTGCAGATGCGTACATTGTGGAGTTTCTCTGTCGTGCCCAAGTTAACTTCCTGTACTTGGTCTTTATCTTCTATAGTCCACTTGGCAATGTCTTTGCTTTGAACTGATATTGATGCTAGAGTATCATCAATATTGAGTGTACCCTCTTTTTGGTCATAGAAATGGGCTGGGTATTTGAGGGATGTATCTGTTACTTTGTCATCTTCTGGCCTCTTCTTTTTTCTATTTTTGAGAGTGGTTTCGCCATGAATAGTAATTCTGGTTCAACCACTTGACAGTCATAAGAGAACATTTCTTTGAGCCCGGTAAGCTCAATATCTGGAACAGGTTGGAGAGATGGTACGGCTTGGTATACTATTTGTTCTTCCTTATCCGTTAATCCCCCTTCCCAGTCATAGCTTTCAATTTGAACTAGTCTTTTTGAGGGTGGTGGACATGGGATCCGCCTAGTGCTGATTTTCTTCTCTTTTGTTTTATATACCAATGTAATGGTATCCTTTGCCCAATCTTGCTTTGTGTTTGCCTGTTTTAGCTAGGGTCTGCCAAGTAACATGGTATAACTTTCGGATTTGGACTCCATTTTCATTATTGTAGTTGTGATGTTGTATTAAAAACCTCCTACTTCAATTCGGAGATCTTGTATGATCCCTAAGGGTGTCACCTTCCTTTGATCTGCCATTTTAATAGTAAATGGTGTTGGTTCTAGTTTTGGGTATCCCAACTTCCGACAAAGTTCCTTGGTAATAATGTTTACTCCAGAACCTCCATCTAATAGTACATTGTGTATGGTGTAATGTTTGATGCGGGCTGTTATCATTGGCATTTCTATATCAAAGTCTTGTGTTTTGACGTGGCATACCTTTGTTGGTTTATCTGGTGTCAAATTTATTGATATGAATGCCTCCATTACTTGTTGTTTACAATACGGAGCCAACTCTAAGAGTTGCCCAACAGTGATGTTTGCTTTGGTTTGCTTTAGTACTTCATGTACAATTTTAGCTTGCTTTATATCCTTATCCCTATGGGATTTGTTCCTACTAACTTTCGAGACTGATTTTTGCTTCTTAGCCCTTTCTGGCTCTTCTTTCTTACTTGTTGACCTTTCGTTTTGTTCTAAAGGCATAAATTGTTCTTCCTGAGGTGTTTCTCCTAACTCCTCTTGTAATCTTTGGACATCTTGGGTCACTTGTTGGTGTACCCTTCGTTTGTCCTCCCATTCCTTAGATGCTCGTTCCCGGAGTTCTCCAAACTCCACTGCTTTTGGCTGCCCTTCATCAGCCTCATTCCCACTGTCACTATCTTTGTCATTGCTACTTGTAGATCCTTCTTCATTTTCTATTTGTTGTTTTTGTGCCCTTGTCATTATATAGACATCTGGGGCTACCATATTGGAGGCAATCGTTGGTTTTTCGATCCCTTGTCCTCTTCCAACCTCTTCTTGGTGTCGTTTCCAGAAGAAACACTCCTTCTTTATATGCCCTTTCTATGGCAATAATAACATTCGTTAGGATGGCCTTCTCTTTGTTCCATACCTGAATAAGTACATCTCGGCTCTTCTCTAAATCTCCGATCTTCAAATCTGGGTCTATATCGATCCTCATATTGATTTGTTTGTCTACTATAGTTATTTCTTCCCCCATTATGCGATTTTCCTCTTCCTCCATATCCCCCCCGGTATGGATATCTTTCTTGTCTATAGTTTTGTGATTCATAGTAACTGTTTCTGGGAAGCTCATGTTCTTTATCTCGATTCCCAAGTTTCCTTGCGTTCTCCGTTCTTCTCATGTTGTTCCACTAGGGTTAGATTTGATTAACTACCGGTTTTCCTTTCTGGTATCGACGATTGTAAGTGCATTCATTTGTGTGGTGTGTATTTGTATTGCAAATTGTATAATATTTCGTTTGACATTCCAAAGGCATATGTCCCTCATTATGACAAATTTTGCAAATAACTCCATTACGGAACTTTCGTTGGCCCGCCGAAAGCTGGGTCACCTCTTCTTGTAGTTCTTTTAAAATATTCTTTTTTTTTAATTTTCTATATTTATTTGTCTTCCTTCTTTCCTTTACCTCCTCCTCTGAGTCACTACTTGACTCATCCAAATCTGTGTCGGATTCGTCCTTTCCTTTTTTATGGAATCCTAACTCCAATTTCCTTGCAGATGCTAAAGCACTTTCTAACGTATCCGTAGGTAGCATGAGAATATACTTTTCATACTCCTTGCATAGACCGTTGAGGAACCAAGTCTTCTTAAATTGGTCGGGAGGTGGTGGATTTAGCTTACTTAAGGACAACATCACTCTCTCAAAGAATTCTTCTACGCCTTCATACTTTTTCTGCTTGAGATGCGATAGATTATCAATCACTTCTCCGTCTGTTTTCTTCTCATGGAATCGGTGAATGAAAGCGGCCTTTAATTCCTCCCATGTCTCGAAGTGATTTGCTGGGAACTGGGCATACCATTCCAGGGCTTTCTTCTTCAGACATACCGGATAAATATCCACTCGTCTATTCTCATCTTGATTTGCAAAACAAATATGATCGAACTCCTTGATTAAGATGTTTGGGTCCCCCTTATCCTTGAATTTGGGTAACTGGGTCTTAATCCTTCTCTCCATTCCTGGTACTTGATTGTACGGTCGGGGTACTTCCTTAGTTGATGACCAGTTAGTTTCTTGTTTGATGTTTACTTGTTGAGGTGCTCAAGTTTTTGTGGTTTCTTCTATGTGAATTCTTCCTTTGGTAGTTAATTCATTATCAGTGTTACTATCTTCTGATTCTTCATGATTACTACCTTTTTGTATGGCAGAAAATCTTTTTCACTGATTTCTTTTGTTTCTTTCTTTCCTTCTTTCTTCTCTTTGAATTCTTTGAATGTGGTCTTTTTCAGCTTCCTCTTCTCTTTTATGACTTGTGTAGTTTGATTCTTCGCTCATTGTCAAAATACATTTTTGGATTTTTTTTTTTTTTAATATTACTAGGTGACAAAATTAATTCTTGACTCTATATCCATGACCGTCTTTCTTCGAGCTCTCCAGCATGGTCGCCAAATGAAATACAATTTTTCACTTCATGTCATTTATTTCATGAAATAGAATTACATTAATCTAATTCTATGTATTTCCAATTTGTAATGAACTAGGAGTCAATGTTGGTCTTTCATTTCTTTAAGCTTTTTAAGTCTTTGCTTGACTTTGTAGGACAAGATCTTTTATTACTATCTTCGATTCTTCAATTGGTCTTGAGTCTCTTATTTCTTTTTTTCTTTTTTCTCTTTAAGCTCTTTGTCTTTGTTGTAAGTCTTTTATATCTCTTTGTCTTTTTATTTTGTTATTTTTGAATGAGAAACTTGCCTCTTTATATAGATTTCCCCGGTGATAGGGGACTATTAAAATAACCCTAACCGTTTAACCTTGGAAATAGGTCTAAGACTATTCCTTCTATAATTTCCTAACTACCTTTTCCTAACTAATTCTTTCCTATAATTAGTCTAGTAACTCTATGTACTAAGTAAGTTGTATTGCCGCTTTGGTCTTCCTTATCTGTGCTGAAGTGGTCTTTTGTAAAATTAATAACTTGTGAATTAAGATATTTTTCCTTATTATTAATTTTTCAATCTTGTAGCCTGAAGTATATATTTTAAGATTTTGCATTATTATATCTAGTCCTTTGTGTGTTACTAATTTTAATTAATTCTTGAAAGTGCTCCAAAATACATGAATCAATATAATTTGTCATTTTCACAAATTAATAACTTTTGTATTTTTATATTTTTATACATGTGAATATTTATGTTCCATGTAGTCTAGCATACTTTATCCCCTGATCTAATTATCTTGAGATTTCTAAAATATCAATAATTATTTTGTGGAGCTAAAGTAAGCCAATTAATAATTTCTTTAAAGGACAACATAATGGATTAACAATTGGCTATGTGAGTGTCTGATGTGCTGCATTAGCCATGCAATTGGGGCAAAAAATAATTTTACACCTCATTCCCTAGACTTCCTAACATGTTGGCCCTACTTTAAAGGGTTGTTGGTGGGGAAACAACACCAAGCCGACCCCTTTGAAGCGTTTGACACACTCCATTCTTCCCTTGGTGCGTCCCGTTTGAAGAGCATTGTTGGAGATGCTCTCATTGTACAAAGTTTGAGCCAAATACTCATCTAGTCATTAATTTGTAAGAGTCCTTGGTACAATGGCAAATGAACATTTTGGAGTTTTTTAAGCAAAATAAATTATGGATAGAGAAGAATCTAGACCTCATGTTTATAAGGTTTTATTTTCTTTACATCTCCACTAGTAGGTTGGGTTGGTTTTTTTACGGGGGTGGAGGGGTAATTTATCACTTTAAATAAATAAATAAAATTTGAAGGAATATTATGCAACAAATTCTTCTCTTTTCAATGGATGAAATTACTCAATTGTTACATAATCTAGGATCAATATCACTTTATCATGGATGACTTTACCTACTTTTGGATAACTACATGCATTTTCATTCTCATTTTGCATGTTTCATCCATGTCAACAGATGTAAATAGCTTCACCACTCCATTGTACATTGCTTTGTGCATCTCCCTAAAACAATAAAAAAAATTCATTGATCTCTACATGATCTCATTCAAAACCTCCAATAATTATTATGAAGCATCAAGTGACCACATTAATCACATTATTGAAGAATGGACAAAATAATAATAATAATAATAATAATAATGATAATAATATACTTTAATGTTCTTCACGTCATATTGCCCCCATAGTCCTCTTTATATCATTCATAATCCACCTTGTGGATTTTGACTCTCGTAGGGTTTAACCTTTCATTGAACTTTTAAACCCTAAGAATCCCTTGTAGTAGTAGAAATGTAATTTTGAAATTTTTAGGCAAAATAAAACATAGAAAGAGAAGAATTAGAATTTTAAAAATTCATTGTGTAATTTTTTTTCCTTCACATCTTTACAATAATTAATTTAGAACCTTATATACCAATTTTAGATATAGAGTGCCTAAGCAAATCACATAGTTGAAGAATAGAAGAAAAAAATGTTTTTCCATCATATATAGATGTACTTCATTCATTTTGATGTAATCCTGATAGCAAGCTAACAAAAAAAGTTCAAATGCTAGGTCTCTTTGATTTTAAGGATTGAGTATTTAAATTGTGAACAATAGATGACTACAAACATATTTCCAATATATCTAAGTGTAGAATTTCATCCATTTCATCCCTAAAGGTTCAAGTGGTCATAGAACGACTAATTGAAAATTTGCACAAGTTCCTACAATGTCAATTTTCAATGGATTTTTTTCTGAAATTTTGTCACAAAACGTAGACATGTATTCTTCAAATGGGAATATAAATTTTTTATCATTAGGGGCCTAGATCAAAAGTTATGCTACCCAAAAAAGTCTAGGCAATTAGGAAATCTTTTACTAAACTCCACATCCACCTCCAAAATTTGGCAAGTATAAAATTCAAATATTATAGAGTACAATTGTTACCAAAATGTGTAGTGCTAAATTTTCATTGTAGGAGGTGTTCAAATCTACAAATCCAATTAGATAGGGGCAATAAAAGTATTTTTTTCTAACTTCAAATGGTATAATCTTTCAATATGCACAGTCAAAGTTTCTAAGAAAATTCTCATACTTTCCAATGGTAGCTAGCCTAGTACAAGTCTGTATAGTTGAACTTAAAAAAATTGAATTTTTTCATTTTTTTTCTTACTAACCTGTAAAGTGTCAATTTTTGACAATTTGTGCTATAAATGTTCTCCCTCGTGTGCTCTTGGCTTGTAGGGGTTAAATGTTTATAGACTATTGTATTTAATAGTTCTCTAACATTCGTATTGTACATATTTCTTAAATTTTCTTTTACAAATATTTTATTGTTCAAAGAATATAAATATGTTTCAACTTAAAAAACAACTTTGAAGTTTAAAAAATGATCCTTCAAGAATGACTTGAAGAAATAAGTTAAATAGATGCCTTTTAAAAGTCAACATAATTAGGACTCACCACCTTGAATTTTAAAAATATATTTTATGGAACACAATTTTTTATTTTACAATCACTTTTAAACTTAATTTTAATTTTTTGGTTTCAAATTTGATTGATAATTGTTAGAAAATGCAATGAATGATCCAACTACATGATTAGTTATTTTTTGTTTTTATTATATAAAAATTATTTTCATTTTTATTAAAAATACTAATTTTTTAGTATTTTTTTTGTGAAATCTAGACATGAAATTTTAAAGGTTTAAGAATGCAAGAAAGTATCAAATAGCAAATTTGGTCATAACCACCACTGTAACAAAAAGTTTTTGCTATTAGACATTATTAAATATTATTTAATCCCTACATGCCCAAGGCCTTTTTTAAGCTTCTTGGAATTTGCTCTACATTGAACAAAAAGTCAAAATTTTGATAAGTTTTATTAATTTTTTTGGAATTATAACTATATAAATTCAAATTATTCATATTAAAAATTCTACAAGAAAAGAAAACATAACTATATCACCTATAGATTATATTGTTTGATTATGAGGGTGTTAAAACCGCAAATGTGATTTGAAGGCTTCCAATCCTTTTTTCACATCTCAAATCTGAAATTGAGGTCATGGAAACAATATGAGGTTGAAGGGCATAACATATGTAACCCAAATAAATTTGTGGCTTCTCAAAATCTATTCAGATACAACTTTTTTAAATGAATTTTTGATGTGATTTTTTGTCCAAGATCTAGTGTTCTAGAAGGTGGTATTTCCAAAGAGCCCTCAACACTATAATTACCTCACTCTTTATTCTTCTGAGGTGGGCACCACAAATATGCTGCTAACCCTAAACCACCATCATCACTCTTTGTACGTCTCCAAAATCAATTCTAGCAAAAAAAAATTGATCCTTCATAACTTTTGATACGATATTCAAATGTCGCATTCATTGGTGCATTCAAACCTCCTTTCACTTGCCAAAAATAAAATATAGATATAAAAAAATCTGACCATTCTAATAATAGTAAATAAGTACAGTAGCAAAAAGTGGCCGTTTGGGGGGTACCCACCTTATGTCTTCATAGTTTTCCTACACTGACTCACTGGAAGCCGCCATAACGACTCATTCTCTGATGACCTGAAAACTGACGTCACAACTGTTCTTCTTTCTGATACCATACAAAATATGTTTCCAACATAAGATTCTCACTTGCCAAGCATTTTTATTTATTCCACATCTTTCCAAGGTGAGACATAGCATTTCATTTTCAATTTTTCAATTTCAATTTTTTGTATCCATTCATCGGTCAATAATATATTCATAAATGAGTCATTTGTCATCCCTCAAAATCTTTGCAAGGATAATTATATCTCACAAGAAATCTGACTCCTTGATTTCCATCATGGTAAGAAATAGAGCCAAGGTTTTGGGTGCACCATCTTTAGCAGTTGGAATAATTATAGTTGATATTCTGTCTTTTCAAACAAGCATTCCAGTAAGAGAATGTAGAATCCTCTTTTGACTACCAACAAGACCCAATTTCTTTCCTTTCAACTTGATAATAGGAAGCAGGCTCATTTTATATGTGTATTGCTTCGTTTTTTTTTGCTTTCATTTAGGTGTAAAACTATTTTACGGAAAATTGGTCCTTTTTTGTTAACAACGAAAATTTCTTAGTTGATTTTTTATAAGATTCTTTACTCAATTTTCCAAAACAACGAGAACTTGCTCAAGTTGTGCAATACTTGCACTTTTCTTGAAAATATTGAAAGATAAAATTGAGCCTTTGGTAAGCTTTCTTAGCTAAATCTAGGTTTTTGAAGTTTAAATATTATTTTCTTGCAGTTGATTGGAATTTTCACTCCAAAAAAATAGAGGATATACTTCAACATTGTCTTGAGTTTGAAGAAAATTTAAATCTATAGAAGGATTGTCTTGTTATTTGATTTCAAATTTTAGGTTCATTGTCATTGTCATGTTTATTGCTATCAATTATTTTCACATTCGTCCAAATTATCATTTCATATTTATACTATTCCTTTCTATACCACTTGATATTCCTAATTATGATGTTTTCAATTACATTGTTCTAATATTGAATTAGAAGGCAATACCCCTCATGACCAACTTTTCCAATAGAAAAATATTCCCTAGGCAATACCCCTCACAATACACTCCCTAGTAGAAAAATATTCATTGATTCCTATTGGAGTGTTTGACAACACTCCTCACCATTGACTTCCTACTAGTAGAAAGTACTCGCTACTTCAAATTGGAATATTTAGTAGTTAATAAAAGTTAAGCTTTTTTAGAAGGATAGGTACATTAGCTTTCCATTTTATGTGGCTATTTGAAACCTCTACTAAGTGGCTCTTCCAAATTACAAATGTAATAATTATGAGATCTCTGGAGTTGCTTGGTATTATTGTATATATTCGAAATCTCAAGGTTTGATAATTTCAATATTAAAAATCATGGAAGATCTAATCTCAAGGAATCATTTTTGTTTATTTGTGTTTGTCTTTTGGTTTGAATTAGTGAATTAAAGATCCAAAAGTTTATCTTCAAATCAATTTCATCATTTTAAGATGGTCAAATTTTTAAAAGAATCATATGATATGTAGAAGTCAAATCTTTATAGAAGAGTTAGTTGCTTGTTTCCAAATTTCATTTTTATTTTGGAGCAGTGAGAATTTGATTGTTGTGAATCACCAAAAAAAAAGCCCAATGTGAAACATATATGATTGACAAGGTAGAGACACTTGCATTAGCTCCTTGTTTCTAAATTTCATTTTTGGCATTTTGGCAATCCGATTGCAGAATTGGCGCTTGAGGTAGAATCAATACTTGAAGCAAATTATGCCTAAAGGACCAAGTGTCCATTCAATGTACGCAAGAAATTTCGGGTAGCTTCCTATGAAGTCATTTTTGGTTGGATGTTCATGAGATTTGGACACAATGTGTGAACATGTACTTCTTTGGTGAAAAACTACTTTTATTTCATGTTGATGCCCGGATCAAAAGTCATGCTGCCTTGAACTTTGGGGGCAGTTTGGACAATTTGGGAATCTTTTGAAAATCTTTTCCAGAAAAGCTCATTAGCTTTTGAAATTTGGCATGCATGTAACTAATAAAATATGGCATATAATCATCCATAAAAAAACAAATTTTAGTCCTCAAATCTCATTCTAAGAAGAGTCAAACTTTTTTAGCTATGTAGGGGTGGTTTTAAGAAAAAAAACATTTTCTTCTAACTTCAAGCCCTATTATCTTGCAATCTGTGAAATCAAAATTCTTGAATTTTTTTTCCACATATTCCAAATGTTTGTCTCAATCTTCTTCCTTTTGCGGATTTCAAGTAAAAAAAATTCTCATTGCACAAAAATCATCAAAAAAATGACTCATATATTGCCAATTCACTTAACCTCCTTGCATTGCACAAAGATTTAGTGTAAGCTAAACATCTCACTTGCTTCTAAATTTATTTTTCACAAATGAACTTAACATCATATACTTATGAATGGTCAAAATCCTCATTTTTGTGTAGAGCAAAAATTGTACTCCAAGAGGGACCAAAGTCTGCTGACCTTGTTTCGTAGGAATGGAAAAAAAAAAAAAATTCTCACTTCAAATGTTGAAATCTTTCAAAATCCGCGTGTTCAAATGGGCTGAAACTTTTCCTTGATTTTAACGGTGTTGGGAATCCCTCAAAAAGGAAAGCCCCGGCTGCCTTTCGCTTTGAGAATCGGCTGCGTCACTGCTCTCCTCTCCGGCCAATGAGAATTGCGACTGCGGTTGTTTGCTCCACACTCTTCAAACGAAGCCCATGACTGCAGTTAAGTATATGCCGGAACGATATGCCCGTTCCCAAACTGCCTTTTACGGTACTCGACACAGTCGACAGTTAAGATATATGCCGGAGGGCCTACCGTGCACACAAGCTTCCCAGGGAGGCTGACCGGGTGACCGGCTGTCGTGATCTCCGAGCAGCCCCGGCGGGCCCCCCCCCGGGGTCTCACTCTTAGATAGGACAAAGTAGGACAAATGCTTTAAAGTAATGAACAGTGGTAAACGATTTACTTCCTTGCTGTTGTCAGTCACGGTGACTCATTTCATTGTGATGGAGTCGTTGCAGTTCATGTCCCTGGCAATGAGATTGTTGAAACACAACAAGATTAACTTACATGTAAGCTTAGTCTATAACAGTTTGAAGTATTGCCATGCAGATAAGATTATTTGGCCATCAGATTGTGTTCGATATAACTTTGAGGTCCTTTATTCAACGGCTCAATTTTCAATATATTTGGAAAAAAAACAAAAACACAGTAGGTATAAGTTGTTTATTACAAGTTTACAACATTTCAACCATTGGGATTGGCATTTTTCAATTCCATAAATAGAATGTTAGCAATTTAGTATTTTGAATCATATTTTACTTCTTTCTACTTACTACTTTTTTTCCTATATGCTGCACAGTACCCGGCAATTCTCAATTGTCCACCCTATTTTGCCATTCAGTTTTTTTTTGCATAATGTATAATTTGATTGACATTTTTTGTCTTGCATAATCAACATTCAATTCTTACGCAATTCCAATCAAGGATACCAAATTTGAGTTTCATAAAAACAAAACTCCATTTTTGGTGAATTATTTCATTTCAAATTCATAGTTTTACATGATAGTTCATTGAAAAATATTGATGATGAAATTTTTTAATTCGATTACAACCATATGTAGGAAACATCTATATTCACGTCTTTCTTTTGATAAGCATCTCCAAAAAGTTTTAGAATTTCCTCACAACGGTTTCAAAAGTTGAGTTGACAATGTTCAAATTTTGGAAAATAGATATTTCTTTTTTGTAATTAGATTTTGTTATTTGGTCTTCACATTGTTATTAATTTTGTACATTGTTACCCCAACTTTTGAAACCATTGTGAGGAAATGCTAAAACTTTTTGGAGATGCTTGTTGAAGGAAAGATGTGCACATGGATGTTTCCTACATACGGCTGTAATTGAATTAAAAAATTTCATCATCAATGTTTTTCAATGAACTATCATGTAAAACTATGAATTTGAAATGAAATAATTCACCAAAAATGGAGTTTTATTTTTTTGAAACCCAAATTTGGTATGCTTGATTAAAATTGCATAAGAATTGAATGCTAATTATAGAAGATGAAAAATGTTAACCATATGATACTATCTGCAATTTTCTTTTGAATGGCAGAATAAGGGGAGACAATTGAGAGTTACCGGACACTGTATAATTCCAAATGATTTGAAAATTTTCAAGCATGTAGCCAATTTGCATTGAATAATGAATCCAAAGAAGCACCACCATTTTGGACATTTTTTCCTACAAATGTGACTTTGTGAAGTGCAACTGGCTAAACTGCCCGATTTTTTGAAGGGACAAAAAAATCATTTTTGTCAATTTAAACTCTAATATCTTGCAATTCACATTGTGGAAATTTAAAAAAGAAACTCCACATCTTTTCAAACCAATTTATTACAATTATAAGTGTCTAAAAATGTTTTTTTTTCTAAAATTTGGTACTTGTACTAGAAATGGCAGTTTTGGAGTGGTTTTGGTGAAAACATAGTCAAAAATCTTTTGGGGTTAAATTTGATTAGATTTTGTACAATGTAGAATGAAGAAGATAAAGATGACCTTGAATCTTACTTTTGTTAAAACTTGAACCTCTTAATTTGAAAATATCCTAATAATATTAATGATAATAATAATAAAAACAAAAATTTACCATTAAATTGAAACATTGTTTAGAATATTTTTTTGTGTATTTTAAAATCATGTTAAATACTTATTTAATTATTTAGAGAATATTTTTTCTTCTTAAATGCAAAGATTTTTTTTATTATTATCTTTTTTAATTTAAGATCAATGTAATTTTTTAAATTTTGACTTATAAACAACTTATGTGGCATTGTGCACTTGTCTAGCAAGTGTTTTTTGTGATTTATTTATGTATTTTTAGAATTTTTGATTCTTAGAAAATTTTATTTGTAATTTAATTCAATTTTTAGAAACAAAATTCAATTAAAAACCCATAACTTTCACACTTAAGAACCAAAAGTGCAAAATAACTTTGGTGTATTTCTATGGAGCTTTTTGGTGATGCCGAGAATGACATCAAAAACTCCTATATTCCATTTTTCATAATTTAGTTTAATTTATGATCTTAAAATTGCTCACAAATCCATCATATATCCAAAAGCAATGATACAACTTTAGTACAACCCTCATCAAGTCAAGCTCTCTAATAGTATAAAGAGAATGACCGGTGAATGCATAGTCGGGGATGTCTCAATGTTACATACAAATACTAGAACAAATGTTATCATTATATTTTTATTTTTATTCAACTTTTACTTTACATACATAAGTAAATAAAGGGTGCAAAGCCTCTACACTCTTGATTGATGATGAATCAAGAGGTCAAACTGTCTTATTTAAGGTATTGATGTTAAAGTTTTGTTTTTAATTGATTTAAAGCTCAATTCTTTTTTTCTCTCTTTTTTTTCCTCTTTTCTTCTTCCCCTCCTTTTTCCTTTTTTCCCTCCCCCTCCCCCTCTTTTTACCTTTTTATCTTAGAGTAGGCCCCGGCGGCCCCCCCCTATTTTTTTATTCTGGGCACCGTGGGGTCAGATTGCACCATTTCAAAATAAATATCTACTTTTCACCTGAAAACACTAATGTGTTTTTGTCATAATTTTATTCATTTCCATTGAAAATATGGATGAAGTCGCCAAATTTGGATGAAAAAGTGCACTAATATGATTGAAAAGTTCTTTTTTGGTCCAAAAAATGGATGAATGTAGAAATTCAATGCTTCACCAAATTTTTAAGTGATCGCCATCCTGGCACTTTCTCAAAAAATAAAACAAAAAGAATTGCCATTCGAACATTATATTGTAGTATGATGTTCATCCCCAAGTGGAATCATTTTATATATAAAAAGATCTTCTTTTCATCCAGAAGATATTTACATTTGCATAACAGGAGGTAAAGCCTCGATAAGTGGATGCACTTGAAAAATGCACCCTACAATGATCATCACTTGGTGTGCATCTCCAAAATGAATATGTACCAAAATCTTCATGTGTAAGAAATGATCTTGGAATATCTACCAAAATAGAGCTTTGACCTTTGTAACTTTTGCATGCAATATCTAATTGTTGCATTTTTGGGGTTCTGTTGGAACCTCTGCTTTCACTTGCCAACAAGAAAACCAATGAAAATTTAATGTGTCTAATAATAGTGATTGGGCATAGTGGCAAAAAATGGCGGTTTTGGAAGTGCCCACCTTATTTATATCCAAAGGTGTCCCTTTTCCAATTGGGTTTCATATCTACATTTGATCAAGATTTATGACATGTAAAATGTTATTATGTTTGTGAAGATATGGTTGAACAATTAGGCAAAGAATGCTCCTATGCATTCTTACATGATCCCTTGAAGTACTAAGGGTATTAAATAGAGCCAACATATTAGAGACTCTTTTAGAGTAAGATTTTTTGTACTACTCAAAATTAACTGCATCTTTACCATGAAGTAATACATCTTTTAGGTGTATAATTATATGGAAAATTTTAGAAGCAAATAAGGAGTCTATATTATTCTAAATCAATGTGTAGTACAAAGTGGTCAAATAAACTGGCAATACAATAGCCATTTTTTGATGACTTCTTGTGCATTGAGGATTTTTTTTGGAAATCCAAACAGTGAAAACATAGAGCAAAACAGATAGAATACTTGGAAAAAAATTCAAAATCTTTGAGTACACTAATTGCAAGATAATTATAGCATTTGAAGTTAGAAAAAATTAAAAATAAATAAAATTGTCAAGCATAATTAATGAAGTTTCACTCCTCTTGGAATGTGAATTTTGAGTTCAAGTTATTATTTTTCTTAAATTTTATACTACATCATGTTAATTACATGCATGTGAAATTAAAGAAGTAGATGAAGAGTTTATCAAAAGGGGCCTGAATTGCTCAAATTTCTAGGACAATGTAACTTTTCACCTAGGCATCCAGTCATATTTTTTTTCTCCTTTGCAAAAATTGGTAAATGTATGCACCTTGTATCTAAGTTTTGGAAACATTCATTCAAAATGTCTTTGTATGAACCTACCTAAATATTCAATTGTCCATTTAGCGGACACTTCTCCTTTAGTGGTTAACCTAATAAGAGCAATGAAGACTAAAAGTGTTTGATGAATGACTTTCAAGGAAACAATAGAAACATATAATACTTCAATTCATCCAAAAATCTTGATAAATTTTGGCTCACTTCCTTAGTGATGGAGTTGTGTCTTTCTAGGGTTAAGGTCTCTTTCATTTTCATCTATTATCATTTAACCAATTAACTCCTAAAGCCCCAAGGGTGTTTTCTGTCAAAAAAACACTCAAAACTACCACTTCTGTTGCATTCACTTAAAGAAACCAAGAAAATAATTTAATTTTGAATTTAACCATAGGATCTTGTACTTAACTTGTCTGAGACCATTTAGTAAAAATTTCATCAAATTTGACCATACGGATTGGAAGATATTGGCATTCAAAGTTGGACAAAAAAAACTTTCTGAAGAAGATGCTTAAATTGCCCGAAAATTAAGATTGTCCATAACTATCTCATCCCTAGTCCAAATAGAATGAATCAAAGCTTCGCTTATAGATAAAAACATAATATTTTAGGAAAAAAATTCAAAAAGAATTATTTTGACTTTTTGTAATTTTTTTTGGGCTGCCCGAGAATCTCCATTTCTTGCTTATTGTACTATAACTTTTTCATCCAGCAACCGATTGAAACAAAATATTTATATCCCCAAAGTTCTCACAAAACTACACAACTTCAAAAAATCTCAAAAAAATTCACTTCAAATTGAGACAATAGGAACCTATCCGGACCCAAATTTTCCCCCAAGGGGACAAACGGGGCTTTAGGGTTAAGTCCATTACAATCTTTTCAAATATTGCATTTTTCCATTATTTCAATATCTTGATGTAAGTTCTTACAATAATCCTCTAATAGGATAGTTGTTCAACAAGTTCATCATTCAACTAGTATTGCCATATTTGTTAAATTGAGACAAAATGGACATTTTGAGACTTCAGCCCTATTGTTCAAGACCTCTTTTTTAACAAATCAAAAATTTATGAACATATCAATCTTTATTAAATCAAATTTTTGTGAATGTATTAACATATTAAAGTTTCAATTCAACAAAAAAATTCATTATCAAACACTTATTATCATCTAAATGAAAAGTCAAAGATAATATGAGACTGCAAATTGTCTCATTTTAACAAATATGGTCTTAAATCCACATAATAGGAAAAAACATGTCTCCCCTCATGCAATAATAGGCTCCCATCTATATAGGATTTGCCTTGAAGAAAATCTAGCATGACACTAAAAGTAATGATTCTAACCAATGATTTTTTTTTTCCAATTTGGAGAAGTAGCTAACTATTTCTTCAATACTCATGTGATACTTGGCTAATCCTTGGTGATATCTATATGAAAATTAAGTGATACTACATAAAAGATTTGGTGATTGGTTTTGAAACCCCTCAGCAATTTAGCTATTTTGACCAAAAAATAAAAATTTCCTTCATGAAAAATAACATTAGATGTTTTTTGGGGGGCATTAAAGGGCCATTTTAGGCCCGTTTCCAAAGTTGTGAACTAATTAGTGATGATCGAAATAAAAAACAAAAAACAAAATATTATTATTATTATTTGATGTGGTAGTTGCTTTGGTATGTCAACATGTTTCTGTGGCTGAATTCCCATAGTCCGGGAACTCATAGCCCTTAAGATTAGCTAAATATCATCTAATGCCAACATCTTTTGGTTGTACCCAATTGGCAAAAGAAGTGCATAAGAAAAAACATTGATCTCAACATTAGGGTGTCAAAATGGGGGCAACTACTAATGATTTAAAAAAATTACAACTAATGCAACTAATAAGATGGGCACCTCAAAATGCATTACTGACCCTAAACCCCCATGATCTCCACTCTGTGTACATCTCCCAAAATCAATTATGTACCTATGTCGTGACCTATGTAGAAGAAAATGTTTTAGGTCCAAACTACGTTCCTTCATAGTTTTTGCATACAATATCCAAATGTCACATCCTTTGGTGTGTTGGAACTTCCTTTCAAGTGCTAACAAGAAAATATGAAAGTTTAACCAATCTAATAACAAATAGTAACTAGGTATATATGGTAGTTTTGGGGTACTCAACTTATATTCCCAAATTACCTAACAATTTCTAAAGTTCAATATTAAGGATAGTTACACTTTCTCTAAAAATCAAACTTCTATAAAGAATGAGAGGTTTGTAGAGTGAAAAGAGGAACCTATAGGGAGTTGTTCTCCATGAAAAAGGCTGTGTGACCTCCATTTTCGGTGTATTGAGCATAGAGAATGAAAAATCAATAGATTGCTTCATTAGTGATTCAAGATTGATACTATAATTTTTCAATGCACATAGATAACATGGAAATGCCAGACTGCGATTGCAAAAACGCGATGCTTGTGTTTGCAAATGTGCAATTGAGATTGTAGTGACAATGTGGGAGTTCAAGCGCAGTGACTATGATCGCAATTGTACAATTGTTGTGAAAGTAGTAGCGCGGGAGTTCAAGTATGATAGCCTGCATTCACACAAGTTCACCGCATTCATACAAGTTTAGGATGAAAGCAGTACATTAGTTGGGATAAAAGCAATGCTTTAAAGGTGAAACATTTGTTTGTAAAAACTTCTTCACATTCATTTTTCACCTTGGGAGGAGAAGAATGGCTATTCTCAATCTTCAGAGAATGGAATCTCTGCAAGCCACGGAGAGCTAACATAAGAGTGCCACATTCTCATTCTCTAAAGATTGAGAATGGCGTGAAAAAGGTATTACTATCCCTATTGTAAAATTTGTTGAGTATGTCTAAAAGAGATCACCTATTTCTGACCATCCTCCCATTATCACATGTTAGGTTGCTATATTTCCAATCAGCTGTGGTTTAGGAAACAACTCAAATAGAGTAGGATTAGCAGGAGCAACTAAAATGTTTGAGAAGTGTACACTGAAAGCCACAATTATCATTTACATTGATTTTGTCACTAGCCCATGGTTGGAAATAGATTTGCATGTATATTGAGAATCAAACAAATAGAATCTCCATGAAAAAAATTAATGATAATTTTGTTTTTAAGGAAAAAAAGGTAAAAAATTATAAAATCCTTTTGAAATCTATTTCTCTATACAGGAAAATCTTCTCTTCAATCCTCCTCATGCTGCATATAGGCTAAATTGCTTAACCTTTAAACGTTGAGGAGGACGTTTGATGTTCGATGGATGATAGAGAATCCTTCTAGTAGGACAGAAGTGCAACTATTCAGTTTGGCTTCGAATCAATATTTTTGCAATTTTTTAAGCGAATGATTCACATGGTAACCAAAGGGATGATTTCTATAGTCACCATTTCGTCTTTTAACTCTTAAACGTCAATGTTGATGTTTGACATCCAATAGATGACAAAGAACCCTTTCAGTAGGACAAAAGTACAACTATTCATCCTTGAAATTTTGTTGTGAAGAAGAGAGGTTTGCATAATAGTTTGACAATGAGTGCTTCTGCAATTTTGTAAACGAATGATTCACATGGTTACCAAAGAGATGATTTCCACAGTCACTAGTTCGTCCTTTAAGGGTTAAGTCTTTTAACCCTTAAACGACGAGCTCATAACCGTGGAAATCATGTGTTTTGACACTGTTTGAATTGTTGGATTAAAATAATGCAAAAGCACTCATTGAAAGTCAACCTGTTATAGATGGCTAGGGAGAACTGACCCCCTTGCTCGGCCCTGCGGGCAAACCTTGTTTTTTGCATATGATTTTTTTTCAAATTTTGAATTCATATTTACAATTAGAGACCCCCAATTTGTTAAATGAAGTCAAGAATATACCCTGGAACGGCCCCAAAAAGGGGGCTTTTTTTTTACATGCACCCCTGATAAGGCCGAGCGAGGGGGTCAATCCACCCTGATCTTGTAGATGATCTTCCCTTTTCTCACAAAATTTGAAAGATGAATAGTTGCACTTCTGTCCTACACAGGAGATTCTCTTGTCATTCATCGGCCGCAAAACGTCCGCCTCAACGTTTAAGGGTTAAGGGGTCGGAAATGGGTGATCATTTCATACCCGGTCAAAATCAATCCTGCGATAGGGGGTCCTGCCTTCCATGAAGGCCTGACCTGGCGCCCAGTTGGCACTCCTCGTGTCAGAGTCCAGAACTCATCAACTGCCAGCTGCCATGACTCCAGAGCACGGCCCGGGTTGGGCCAGCGAAGCGGGAGCAACGCCGCCCTAGTCGGCGTTGTCCGGGAATCGTTCGGTTTTTTCAAAAGAATCTAAAGCAGCACCAACTGTAGTAGTAGTGTCTCCGTCACTTGCTGCCGGTGAATCGGCTTCGCATCTCCAACCCGGGACTACCGTACATTTCTGCGTCACGGGATTCAGGTCTGTGGCGTTTTTCTTCACACATTTGTGTTGAGAGTAGAGGTTTCTGATGCCGTGATTGCAAGTTTGAGGCGATTTGGTGTTGTTTTGCGTGCTCTAGAAGCTGGAGGGCGTAACAGCCCCAAGATTTTAGCGAAGAGAGTGAGATTAGCTAGCGTGAAGGGAGAGATTAACTGCTGCTTTTGCTTCTTGGACGGAACTAGAGGTTAATCTGTTTTTAGTTTTATTTTAGGTTTCAAGAGGAGGTTTATTGCTGTCACGCTTGGAAGTTGCAATACAAGCGTGCGTTTCGACGTTGCAGGATCACGAACTGCGCCTGGTCTGTAGCGTTTTCATTCACGTTTTTTGAGTAATAAGGGCTAAGATTTCTGAAGTCGTGAATTTGTTTTTTCGGTGATTTCGTAGTTTTTTTTTTGGCGTGAGCTAGTAGCTCTCAGTCGTGTGATTTTAGTGGAGCAGAGAGAGATTTTGGAATTCGGTTTTAGGCGATTTGGAAGTGTGTGCGTGAGAGCGAGGTTTTAGTGAACGAGAGAGATTAGTTAGGGCGAATGGAGAGATTAACTGCTGCGTTTTCTTTTTCGGTGAAAGAGTGATTCCACCCCTTCTTGGTGTGAGCAAGAGAAATCTTTGATTATTTGATTATTAGGTTTTAAGGGGAGGTTTACTATCGAGCGATTGAGTGCGGGGAAGATCTTTGGGGGAGTGTAGGACGGAAGTAAGCGGCGACGATTTCGTTTGTAAGGATGGGAGGGGAAGGGGAGAATGTTCTCGTGGTGAAGAGCAGGTAGGAGGAGAGTTTACTTGTGAGCAACCTGTGGACGCCGTGCAACTTCACTTAGTCCTTGCCAGGTACGGGTGATCATCTTTTCTTCGTGGATCGTCTTAGGTGTTCGCGTGTGTGGCTTTGTTATTCGCTTGTGGATTGCTATTAGATTTCGCGATGCTAACCTTTATTTCACTTCCAGTAATTGTTGGGGTTTTGTCGCCGGTGATTACTTCACTCACAGTACTTGGATGATTGTCGCTTGGTCTTTTTATATGTTTTTCCCTGAACCACAGTTCTTATAGTTTGAGGAGCTGTACACGGTGGGATTGCTTTCGTTCTCGTAGAACCTGTATTTCATCTTTTGGGCTATGCCGAATTGAATGGGAGAGGGACACTAGGGATTCAATTACGTAGTGTTGCGCTATTCTTGTTTTCTAGTTTCGACCGTCGCCGTTGCTCAAATGAATCAGAATCTGCAACTATTTTGAGGCAGTTGGTTTCCTGTAGTAGCGAAGCCTCTTCTCTTGGGGTTGACTTTGTTAATCCCATGAGTAGCTACTATTGTGAGTTAGACGATTTGAATTTTGTTCTAGCTGAATTTTTTTTATTTGACTCTCTCAGTGGCGACGATCTTTGTTTGCGTCAATGGTGTGAGAGATGATTATCCTGCAGTGGTTGGGTTGATTTTTTCAGAGCGTAGAACTGTTAAGTCCCGACTATGACTGTAGTTGAGGATCTACGCTTCTGAGGACTCTGCACGCGAGAGGAATCCGGAGCGGTTGGAAGTTGGTGTAGAGAATTGTCACTGTTTCGTGCAGGTAGATTGATCGCAATATCAGTAATTAGGGAATGACCTAGGATGTGAATCAAAATGTCCACAGGTGTACTTTACGTTGTGAGGTTTAGTAAGTTCAGAGGGAAACGCGCGCCAGAAAAAGAGGTCTTCTCATTTGTGTACTAGAGGATTGCTAGTATGGAGCGTAAGAGCTGAATTCTGGAGCAGTTTTTGAACTTCTGGTTTTGGCTACATATGAGGCTAGCCTACAAGTCTTCATGAATAGTGAAAATCTGTGTTTTCACAAAATTCAAGGGAAGGGGCTGCATTTTGAGAATCTTCAGAATTTGAGAATCTGTTTTTGTTGCTCTCTCCTTGCGGCTCCCTTGTTCCCTCCTATTTTTTCTCACGCGATGAAGGGTTGTCAAGGTTCTCTCTTGACTCGCCACGTGTGATAACCAGAGTTCATTTTTCTGCTTGACGCCCACTGGTATATGTTAGCATATCGTAGTTTTGAGATTATTTGCGGTAAGATGTTGGCACGTTGTAATTAATGATCTTGAAACTATCTTCACAGTACAGTAACTCCTGAATTATTGTGGCAGTTTAAGTCTCGTGGTGCACGCTGAATGAATCTGCACGTAGGAATTATCTTCCTGGAATGTGTTTACTACCCCAGGCACATACATTCTGTTCACAATTCCTAGATGATGTGTTTTGTCAGGGCTTTGTTCTGGTGATACGCTTCCTCCAGTCAGATTGAAAGAGCAGAGGGCAGTAAAGAAACTGTTAGCGTGGACTTGTCGCTGATTTACCCAGTTTAGTAAAGGAGCTTAACTGTCAAGCCATTAGGACGGAATGGACCGTGGAGAGTTAAATGGGACTTACGAAGGCAGCGGTGATGGTCACGAGAAAACCACAAAGCCTTTAAGAGATAGAGGAGCTGAGTATCCTCCCAAGGTGCGAATTTTTCTCAAAGAAAATGGAAATCAAAAGTAATTGCTTATCTTTTGGGGATTGATTTCTAATAATTTGTCTTACAACAATCAGGATCGTTTGGGTGCCGTATGACTAATTTATGGGAATTGCAGGTGGTGAAAAAAACAAAGGAAATGCTTTCTAAGCAAGCAAATGTATTAGCTAAGCGTGCAGATGAGCATGAAGAGTTTATTACCAAGGTAACAAGCTCTTGCTCCATATCTTTGCGGTTCCGTGATTTATGCTGCTTATCGATTTTGTGCTGTTTTTCTGTTCACTGGGTCTTTTTATTTCACTACTTGAGCTACTTCTTTGTTGCTGTACTTCTACAGGTTACGTATTGTTTAGGAGTTGTCTCCTTTGGAACATTTTGCTACTTGTTGGGCTCAAGTAAGTTTGCGCCGCATTTTCAATGGTTCTATTTTGTATCTTGCTGCATTTTTAAGTTTGTAGAAGTTTGAAGTCATTCAATTCATAAGTTGATGTGATTGTATATTATGACAGAGGAAGTTGTTCTATCCAAACTCACTGAAACGGATTGCTTATGATGGCAGGACCTGCTGATATCCCAAAACTTTATTGCCTGTTCTTTCTCATCGTGGCGCCTTTGAGATGGATGTATTATCGCATCAAGAAATGGCACTATTTCCTCCTGGTAATTTGACTTCTATCTGTGTCTGATATTCGCTTTTGACACTTATTCTTGCTTCTTAATAGCTCATTCTGAACACTACATCAATGTTCACTCATATTGCAATATTGCAACCATATTAAATGGTACCCTTTACTTGTAGGTCCAGATTTTACTTAATATATTTTTTATCCAAAATCACAATGGAGCTGCTTGTCCTATTTTTGATCTTGAGCATATTTTAGGGTGGCGTCATCCTTGTGCTTACCAGCCCTGCCTTGATTGACTATTACCTCTTTCCTAAGATGGCTGCCAGTGATGACACACCACGAGTGCTTTTAATCGTCTATTCCTCGGGAATGTTCACATTTTTACCTCTTCCCTCTAGAGTGTAGTAATGTACTGACATTTTGTTTTGTATAATAAACACATTTTTGTTCGTGATATGCACCGCTGTGCAATACTGAGAAGTTTTTTTTGGTTACATGAGCAGGATTTCTGCTACTACGCCAATGTCATATTTGTGGTGATGCTTCTTTTTTTCCCAATGAATGACAAACTGTTCCTGATATGCTTCTCCTTTTCAGAGGTTAGTGTTTTATCCCCTTGCAAGTTTTAAGACGGGCATTACCCTTTTCTATCTACCCCTTGCTACTTTCTTCACTCTTTGTCTTCTGATGGTATGATTGAGGATATTGCCGCCTGATGCTCATGTAGCAGGAATTGGCTTGCTTTTCAGGGACCACTGGCATGGGCACTTATTGTTTGGCGTTGTAGTCTTGTCTTTAGCTCGGTTGACAAGATTGTTAGTGTGCTCATCCATCTGCTTCCAGGTGCGTTACTGCTTTCTGATAGATTGTTTATGGTAAATTGTTTCCAGTCGTATTTCGTATGGAGTTCGATATTCTGTTTTTTCTGGCACAAGATTTCGCCTCAGGTTCTTGTAGCCGTCTGAAAGCTGATATTTAATTTTCTTGATTAATACAGGAATTGTCTTCTTTATCATAAGGTGGTGGGATCCAATCACATTCACTACTCACGCCGTGGACGATACCGGACCCTGGCCAGCATGGCCGCTCTTGGAGAGTGATCAGCAGCTGTGGACCTGGCTCTTTGCTGTGCCTCTGATTGCATACTGTGTTTGGCAGTTTCTCTACCTCCTAGTTGTGAATGTGCTCCGGCGTCAGAGACTGCTGAATGATCCCGAAGTTCTGACTTCATTCAGGTTTTTTTCTCATCTCCATACTGATTATGCCTATATACCTAGTGTTGACGGCACCTCCAAACTGATTGTGACAATATACCTTGAATTGAAATCACCTCCGATCTTGGTTTTGTTGACTTTATTGCTTTTGATAATAAATTAATGCGTATGACGTCGTTGAACTTGTAGGGAACTTTCTCGCAAGGCATCACGTGCGAACAACATCTGGTGGAAACTCAGTGGATTGCTGGGTGATGATCATCGAGTCGCGATGTATGCTATACTGCAAGGCATATTTACAATTCTTACTATGGCTCTTACAGTACTACTGTTCAAACATTATAGACTTCACATCATGTTTGAGTTCTTGAAGGTGGCGGCCTCTGTTTGGAATGGCGGAATTTTCTTCTTCGATATTATGCCAAAGAAGATGGATGCCAAGAAAAAGAGGAAGTTCACTCCCACGAAAGATCCGGTCTCTCTCAATTCCACTGGCTTGCCTATTGAAGGTGCTTCTGTCCTCGATCCTCCCATTTCACCTGGTGGAAGCTCGTCTGAATCAAACGGGGATTCTAAATCGGAGACTGCTGAGCACGACAATTTATGCTCGGTATGCAAGAAGTCCAGTTCTTCTGTTGACTTCAATGACCTTGATGCAAATGTGCATTCCGATGGGCAATCACATGCTCGCAAAGGACGGAAGATTCATGAGGATCAGATTACGACCGATGGCATAGCGGCAGCTACCTAATTAAGTACTTCAAGCCTTGTCGAGAAGGCCCGTGCTCTTCAAGAACCTCCTGCCCCTCATTAAAGGTAGCCATCAGTGCAAGCTGATGCCCTGCACCAACACCGAGGCATGCAGTTGTCGTCGTTCCAAATGACGTGCTGTTGTCAAAGGAACTCCTGTTCTGATTGACTCAAGTATATGATCACTTCTATTGCTTTTGGTTTTACCCTAGAAAACTGTAAGTGACTGTACATTATAGTTACTAACAATTAGAGTTGGTCTGGTGAGCCATATTTATCAGTTTCCCGCATGTTGCATCTACCGTGCATGGTTCTCGTTTTGTGATCTTCGATGCAACTTGTCCTTTCTATTCAGCTTGCTAGCTAACTTCATTGGGTATCAATATAACATCACTTGCAATCAGGAGGGTTGCCACGACATTGTTATGTCCTATAGAGTACAGAGTACATAGATGTATAGCAGTGAACACCATTAATTAATAAATGTTACCGGTTTTGTTTTACTTCGAGGATGGCATTAGTTCCCGATACTCTGAAAACTCTCTTGCATTCATTCAGGTTGGAAGCTTATCATGTTGACTAGGCCCTTGATGAGAGGCCTGTGTGTGTTGAAATGGCTGTGGTTCTGGAGCCTTCTGACTGTTGGCAGCATGTGGAAGTTGACAAATCGACGTTCTGTACAGTGCCCAGACAAAATAAATTTCCTCCCCCTTTTGTTTTCCCATATATCTGAAACACCCCATTTTCAAACGCAACCTTTTGCAGTTCTTACACCGTTGCATTTTTGGCCAGGGAGGATTGACCCCTGTATTGCCCCGTGTTTTACCACTGCAGAGAACACTGAAATCTTTTATTTGCCTCATTTGATAAAATTTTCAAATTCTGAATTCATAATAGAAATCAGAGGCCCCAAATTAGCTAGGAGGCATGATGTAATAAAAATTTAAGTGGCAGCACAAATTATGGGACAATTTTTACATTTACCCTTTGACGGGGCAATACAGACGGGGCAATACAGGGGTCAATCCTCCCTAGCCTGCATTTTTGCGTAGTATGATTATGCATACCCAAAATTTCAATTTTGAAAACAAAAACTCTGTTTGTGGTGAATTTCTTATATTAGACGTTGTGGTATTACATGATAAATGATTGAAAGCCATCAATGATGAAATTTCACATGCATGGTGAAATGTTGCAAAAAGTTTCATAATTCACACTATACAGAGTTTAATGCCAAGGTATCACATGTCTAAATTTTGTAAAATAGATGTCTATGTGGCATGGGGAGTCCGTCCAGTGTGGCCCAGCAGCTCTGAGTCCCTGACCCTGGGGCTCTGAGCCTTAAAAAAAACAAACCCTGAATTGCCCATGTGGAGCCCAAGAAAAGATTCGGAAGAGTCCACGGACGACGGACTGAGAGACCTGCAGCCCGATCCGAGCCACAAGTTGCAGAGGTCCCACCCGATGGCAGCCCATTCCTGCACTCTCATACTAATCTCCACTTCCCCTTCCGCCACAGCCTCGCCCCCTCGCAAGCTCTTCGTCTCGACGCACCATCGCTCTTCTTCCTCGTGGACACACGGCGTCACTCCACTCCGAACTTACCGCACCCGTAACGCCTCCTTATCCTCTTTGTCCTCTTCATTTCTTTCCATGTTTGCATTTTTTCTCGCGCTTGATTTGAGTGAGAAATGCGTATTTGGGATGGCAATTAGGGCTTTCGGGGAGCTTTCGCGGTCAGGGGAGGGGGGTTGCGGCGTTGTATTGTTGGAGCGTGGAATTTGGGATTTGGAGAGTTTTGTGAGGTTGAGAATCGGTTGTGTGATTTGGTCTTGGGTTTGCTTGTGGTTTGCTTGTTGGACGTTTCAAGCCATATAAGGCTTTCTTCATTTGCACACCAGATTTTCTTGTCCTTGTAGAGTAAATCTTTGAGGGCAAATGTTGCGTTAGTGAATTCGATTTCTGTTGAGCGAGCATTTTTTTACGTGCTGATTCTGGTTGCAATTTGGACTCACCATCGCTCTTCCTCGTGGACACACCGCGTCACTTCGCTTCGAACCTCCCGCACTCGTAACACCTCCTCTCCTTTCCATGTTAGCATTTTTTCTCGCGCTTGATTTGAGTGAGAAATGCTTATTGGGCTTCCAATTTAGGGTCTGCGGGGAGCATTCGCTATCAGGGGAGTGGTTGCGCCCTTGTGTTGTTGGATCGGGAGTTGTAGTTTTGTGAGGTTGCGAATCGGATTTGTGATTTGGTCAATATCGTGTTTGGTTTGCAATTTAGGTTTTCTGGGAGCATTGACGATCTGGGGAGTGGTTGCACCGTTGTGTTGTCGGAGCGCGGAATCTGAGCTCTGTAGTTTTGTAAGGCAGAGAATCGGTTTTGTGTTTTGGTCGAATGCGTGGTTGGCTTGCAATTTAGGGTTTTCGGAGAGCTTTGGCTATCAGGGGAGTGATTGCGCCGTTGTGTTGTTGGATCGGGAGTTGTATTTTTGTGAGATTGAGAATCGGCTTTATGTTTGGTTTTTGGTTTGATCGTTGTTTGCTTCTGTGATGTTGCGTTAGTGAATTCGACTTCTGTTGAGCGAGGAGCTTTTTACGTGCTGGCTCTGGCTATAGTTTGGGCTTTTGAGGAAGTTCTCTGTCAAAATCTTATCGTAATGTGACTGTTTTGTGTGATTGAATCGGAATGGCGGGTAGAAAAGGTCTTGGTAACTAGGGATGATGTAATCGATGGTGCGCATATTCTCTGCCACGGCGAATGTTTTGAGTGATGTCTTTTAGGAAAGCTACTGAAAATGCGTTTCTAATCAACTGTTGTGGAACTTATGAACTTGACGTATTGAGATCACATTAAGCAATAGAAGGTTCGTGAAAAGTATGACAGCAGGTTTAGCAAATTGCATTGAGAGCCTACAAGCAGTTTGTTGTTTTTCTTGCTCATTTCTAGTTCAAATTATGTTACTGATATGTTGTTTGATACCTACGGAAAATGCACTGCTAATGAGGTATAATTCGCCTGTCAACTTGAATTATTGAGATCGCAGCTACCGATTGAAGTTCGCTGCCTACGATTTCAAATGACGTCAAATGAAGGCTCTTATACCCGTCATCTCGATTCAAATTGATCGCTAGATCAGAACTGGGGGAATAACCTAGAATGTCGCGAATCGAGGTGTTTACAGATTGTATTCTGCATGAATCGGTGTTGGACCTAAGTCTTAAATAACATGTGTGCTACGAATGGTTTTCCAGAGATTGTGAGCATGGGACCGCCGAAGGATGGTAACAGTGACTTGGAGGCTCGGTTTGAAAAGCTTGGTGTCAAGAATTCCTCTGTTAGGACAGATATCTATCCTCCAAATGAGCCCTATACTACTGGGTCTCTTCCGGTATCAGATTTGCACACGCTGTACTGGGAAGAAAGTGGCAATCCAGAGGGACAGGTAAGATCACTTCTCTCAAGTGTCCTTGCTGTACAATTCAAATTTGAGGAGGTAGGACCATGATTTTAGGGTCAATCCTTGGAGGAACGAGATTTCATCGTTTATTATGACCAATTTGATCTACCATATTGTGAAAAATATTATCCGGATGGGATCAAATTTTATATCGACAGAGTCAATGAAAGAACATTGCATGCGTTTATAAAAACTAAACAAATATTGAACAAGAGAACGTACACATATGATGCACTCAAAATCATGAGCCTAAAATTGACAGTCAATCTCGAGTTGATTTTGGTCCTTTAAGATTGACTGGGTTAAGATTGGTTGTCTTATGTATCGCGATTGTCTGCAGCCGATCATTTTCTTGCATGGAGGGCCCGGAAGTGGCACCAATGGTGGCAACCGACGGTTCTTCGATCCGGAGTATTACCGCATCATCTTATTCGACCAGGTTGAATGTTTTTCTATATCTATTTCTCAATTGTGTGATGTATTTAAAGTTAGGATGAGGGGATTGCATTGAGGATGCATATTGAAGGTGCTATTGGATCAACAGAGGGGCGCAGGCGAGAGCACTCCTCATGCTTGCTTGGAGGACAATACAACTTGGGACCTGGTTAATGATGTCGAGAAACTTCGTGAACATCTGAAGATTGAGAAATGGCAGGTAAGTTCGTGTTCTGTTGTATTGTTTATCTGCTCAATTTCTTTTTATTGATACGCTTTTGTCAATGCGAATTCTTGGAGTGTTTCAATATTTTCGTGTGTGATTTTGATGTTGACTTAGTTTCATGTTTTCAGGTCTTTGGGGGATCCTGGGGAAGCACGTTGGCGTTGGTGTACTCTCAGTCACATCCAGAGAGGGTGGGGCTGCCATAACCCGTCGCGTTACTTTCTTCTTTGAGCGATTAGATGATGCAAAATCTATTAATCTATCACAATTTGAGTAATATTAAATATATTGTAATATCACAATGAATGATTTTAAGATATTATGATATGGACATCTGTTAATTTGGTTTTGTTTCCTTTCCAAATTGGTGCATCTCTGCATTCATCACTATAATATAGTCTTTGTGGTTCAGATTTTCGTTAGTGGGAAATAGTTGATGAGGCTGAATTAAACTTTGTTTGTGAGGTCTTGTTCAAGTTTCTTTTGTCCTTCAGGATCCATATTTGTGTTAACGGCACTACTCTTACTGCAAGTTGATGTGCATGCCTTCAGGTAATCGGAATCGTTTTGCGAGGAATTTTTTTGTTGAGGAAGAAAGAAATTGATTGGTTCTATCAGAATGGTGCATCTGCAATTTTTCCTGATGGTAGGAATGCATCCCTTCTCTCGCCTCTACATTGTGTATACTCTTCTTATCCGCTACTTCTCGTGAATGTGGAATTTTTTGTAACTAGGATTACTCTTTAGGTTTGTTGTGATGCACATCTTGGGTTATTGTAGATAGATAAAAAGTTATAATGTTATGCACTTGCACATTTCTCTCAATTTAACTTCGTAGTTGTAATTTTCTGATCACGTGAAATTGGTCATGTAGCCTGGGAGCCATATCGTGACCATATCCCAGTAGAAGAACGTGACGACTTTGTTGAAGCTTACAGTAAGCGCTTAAACAGCTCAGATGAATCAGTCCAGGTATTGGTTTATCCTTAGGTTTTAAGAAAACTGTGAACCATGTGACACATAATCTGTTTTGAAGTGCGAGGTTTTAGAACTAGGTGCGTCTCGGTTGTTGATATGCATTGCAAGTATCCATTGACGATATGCAGGATTGTCATTGGGATTGTGATTGTCACTTTCATCTGCTCTGTGTTGGTATTCCTAGAAATAATTCTTGTCTGGCAATTAAGTTCTTACTCTTTGTCTTTCAATCAAAAACTAGAAGAAATGCTATGATGTGGAAGCATGTGATTGGTCTAGTAGAGGAACTGGCTATCACATTAAAGGAGCGACTGAAAAGATTGAGAAGTCCCATTGTTCATTTGGTCATGCTTTCGGCATCCTATGAAAGATGACATGGCAATGGCAAGCAAATTTTCTTCCAGAAACTATTGCTTAGAAGTCCACCAATTATTTCATGTGCACTGGACCCGGATAAAGTGGTACTCCGTTTTACCTGCCGCTGCTATCGTTTGCAAGCACCCTGAATCTGTTATTCTTCTCAGCTTGCTGCAGCCAGGGCTTGGACCAATTGGGAGATGGCTACTTCGCACTTGTTGCCGAATGAAGACTCCGTGAAACATGGTGAAGATGAGAAATTCGCTTTGGTACATCAAACTTTACTCCTTAATTCTGTTCGTACTGATGTCTGGTTGGAAATTTGTTCTCTTTGGGGCAACTAAGTGATGTCACCGTATTTGACTACTGCAACATTTAGCAACGTGTGCTGTGTTGTGGGTTGGGACGCAGGCCTTTGCACGCGTTGAAAATCACTACTTTCGGAACAAGGGTTTCTTTCCTGTGGAATCTTTTATCCTAGATAACGTCGACAAGATTCGACATATCCCTGCTGTGATTGTCCAGGTTAGAAGTCCTTTTTTCCGCGTTGACTCTTCTTTCTATTCCTGTTTTTAGACTTGGAAGGTAACTACACCTAATTGGGACCCTTCCTTACCCCGAAAGGAATCCCGATAATGATATGGTCAGAACACGAATTGTGAGTTTTCAAACTGTGTAGTCCATGAGAATTTTCAAACCATTTTCGGACAAACCTCTATCCAACTCTTTGAAATTTCATATTTTATTCATATGCTGTCCAAGTATAACATGCTTACACTCGTTGGAGTCCTCATTGAATTGCCAACAAGACCTGACAAAATAAGATATCCTATTTGTTTTACTTCCTCTAACTCCGAGAACCATGTGCAGGGACGTTACGATGTGGTTTGCCCAATGATGTCCGCATGGGATCTTCACAGGGCATGGCCTGAGGCAGACTTCAGGGTAAGTATCTGCAACCAGACCACTTAATATGACCTCTAAAACAACATTCTGGAATATTCTACACATTTGTCGCATTACCCTCGAGTGTCACACTATCATTGACAGTCGTACATTCAAATTATTTCCTAGTGTTTTCTGGGACCCCAGGCATTCAGATCAAAGAGGTCAGGTATAGCTCTTCTAAATGCCTGTGGGATTATTAACGACTTCTATGCCAATGGTATCTTCTTTTTGAATTTGCGTGTTCCTAGTTAACTCTGACAAAGCTGATGGCTGATACTGAGCTACAATTATTGACCCGCAGCTTGTAACCGACGCTGGCCACTCTGCAGACGAACCCAGCAATACTGCGGAGCTTGTCGGAGCTTGTGAACTCCACAAATCCCTGAAGAAACAGTCTTGACGACATGCAAGAATAGACAGACATGCGAAATTGGAAACTGGTTGCCTGGTACTGTAAAGATTTGTATCAATAAAGGTTGCTATTTATTTGGTATTTGGACCTTTGTTGCCATTGATCAAGGTGTTATGTTACAATCTTCCCTATCAAGAGGAAAATTACTACTACTGTACAAAGTTCCTGAAAATCTGCCGAAAGAAACCTATCAGAACTATACTCAAAAACTTGTTTCCGTTTTAATCAACTTTCTTGCACTCACCAACTTGTACAGATTTACAGCTTACGTCAAGTTTCGAATAACCAATCTTTAAGATGCTTGTGCCTTCCTTTTCCCTTCTTTTACCCATGTCTCCAGCTCCTCAAGCCGGGCTTTGCAGTCCTGAAGTTGTGTACTGGACTCCAGCGCTTGACTACTTACCACTTCGTAATTCTTCTCCAGAGCTGCCACTTTCTTCAGGAGAAGCTCATTTTGTGCTTTCACTGCTAGGGTTTCATCCTGCACAGGCTTTTTCCTTTCTTGAGGATTTGCATTGCTTCGCATTCCTGTGACAGGAGCTTTCCCTTCAGGTGCTTGAGGAGTAGCATTAGCTTTGCCTTGAGGACTACTACCTGTGGCAGAAATTGCTTGAATAGTTGAATTGTACTGCAGAATAATCTCACATCTCCTGCCCTCAGGATTGAAATCGTCCTTGGGTCGTTGCAAACGAGCTCTGCTCAGAACAAGCTCCGTCCCTTTCACTACTTTCCCATAAAACATGGCGACTTCTCTTGTGAAACAAACCACACGAACTTCGCCGCCAGCATCGTCCTTCATCTTGAACCAGAAGTACGTGCCAGTCCCGTTCCTATTGTCATACGAACGCACCTCGATTTTGTACACCACACGACCCCTAATTGCCCAATTTCCGTAGTACCCAGGGTACAAAGCAGCGATTGGCACTACTTTAGGTAGTGCAGTGTACTGCGTCTCATATTGCGAAGCATTGAGAAAGATATTAAAGATGGGATTGCGTGAATAGCGGCAACCACGGTAAGCACCATCGTCACCGTCATCACTCTCGTCACCACCACCAGCTGCATCTCCAAATTCTTGTTGGCGTGAAACAATTGAAACAAACGCACTCTCACCACCTTCTTTGTCCTCATCTTTCACCTTCATCACGGGCTCCACTTTCGCCCGTTTCTCTCTGTGTATCTCTCGCGATCTCGCTGTGGAGAATTAAAAACAAAACAACGTCAATTTCATGGAATTGGCGAAATTCCAATTCTTTGGCACGTTAAAGAACCGCGCGGTCTGAACTCAAACCTGTAAAAGGAACTGACGGTAAACGGAGAAGGCAATGTGACAGAAATGTAGCTAGAATTGTGAAATTGTCATGCGTTCTCACCATCGGTCTCTCGCTGTGGTGATTTGAAACAAAACGAAAAAGGCGATGTACCCGAACTGTAGAATTCTGAATTAGTCATGCGCTCTCAACTTCAGTCTCTCACTGTGATGAATTGAAACTAACTACAAAAAGAAATGAAAGAGGATGGTGAAATTGGGCGCTCTTGGGGAATTGGGCGAAACCCTGCCCCACTCACTGTATGCAAGAAAAACGTAGCGATTGGAATTTTCGCTAGGAAAGTTCTAGAACTCGACGTGCATGGTGAAATTACCGAAGACTACAACTTGATGCGCAATTGGAATCGCCGCAATTTTTGGATCGGGGTTTGGAATTTTGCTTCTGTAAAGACGGACGTCGGAGAATGTTGCATGTAGCGATGACTGCGAGGCCCTGTAGAGAGAGGAAGCCGATAACTGAAAGTAACATACCCGCCGTCGCTATTGAGATCTGGCCTTCGTGGACAGGAAGATACCCATCCTTGTACCCGTCCTTATACCCGTCCTGTTAACCCCGTCCACGGCGTGATTCCTTGAGTATAGTGTCAGTGACAGCAATGTTTGGGGAGAGCCGGCAGTTAGTTCATTGTTAGCCGGTGGAATTAGGGGAAAAATTGGTTGTAATTTGAAAACATCAGAAAATCTCCGGTAAAAAAAACTATAAAAATTCTATTTAGAGAAAAAAATAGAGGATAAAAACGAACTTGGAACTTGAAAAAATGGTTCAATATGGGAAGTTATAAAAAAATAGTTGATAAAACTCAAAAAATATCCTTTAGTGTTAAGGTGCATAAGTTAGGATCAAATTAAACAACAGATTATCCAAATACTTTATATGAAACCTTAAAGGACCATCATGTTTAGAGGCCCAAAATTGTTTCAAAATACTTGTTCACAAAGCAAGGTCAAAATCTTTATCAATATTTATTTTTTAACAAAACCAACAATATGATCTTTTGGTTAGCTTGTTTAAGTACATTGTCCAAAAAATTTAGAATAAATATCCCCATTGATTTCAAGTTCAATGTGCCTAATATTCAAAATGTAGGCTTTTCTAGTCCTTCCAAAAGGTGAAGTTTTGTCTTTCAACAATTTTAGTAAAAAACATGTATGTCCTATAACTTGTGCATTTTAGTCAATATTCTTGAAAAATGGGTCAAGAGTATAGGTATAAATTTAACCAAAAATATTTCAAACTCATTTTTTAAAAATTGTAAAGTAGAAGGTGTTATTGAATGAAAGATATAACTAATATGCTTATAACTTTTGGAAGAATTTTACAATACCTAAACCCAATGGTGAGAATGTTCTAGTAAACAATTACTATCCTTCTTAAAAAAAATTATCTGAAAATTTTCAAAATTAAGAACAAAAGATGACTTCATATGTTTTTTCTACCTTCACTGCCTGCAAAATAAAACTCCTCATAACTTTTACCTCATTATTTGGATTTCAATGGTTCAATTTTTTTTTAATAGGTATCAATCCATAGAATTCCAAAAAATAATTAACCATTTTTTAGAATATATTTTTTGCTGCCCAGTTTGACATTGAAATTGAAAAAAAATTCCTAACTTTTGCAATATTTATTGGAATGATATGAAACAAAGCTTCACGTGTAGATTATAATGACAAGCATCCATTCTAAAAAATTCATGCAAAAATTCCAAATTATGAAGTCAATGGAACCTGCCCGAGTTCTCAAAAAGTCCAAAGCGGGCTCCTTGGTCCTTTGGGGGTTAAGTATTGAAATTAGATTTTATAATTTCAACACTTTCAATTGGCTATTAATTTTTTGGGTTTTCATCCACCATGATTCTTTTTTTTTTATTGTTGTGGCTTTTTTATTTTATTTTATTTTTTTAATTATGTCTTTTCTTAATCCTTAACAATAGGCCAAGCCTTTGAGACTTTGTTCTGAGAGAATGGATGACAAAAAGTGTTTTTTATTATATTTATTTATTTTTGCAACCTACTGGACCCACTTCTACAATGAATATGGCTTGCCCAACTCCACATTTAGGGTGCAAAGTTATGCCCTACTCTAGCCAAGCAACATAATGTTGTTCAAAGATTAATTGATGTATTTTCTATTACTATGTATGAATTTATTGTTTTTTTCATCTTTTCAACTTGATTATTAAATAAATGGTTTACACTTAAAAATGTGACGCTTTAGAATTCTTTTATAATTTTAAATTTTCCAAAAAAACTAGGCCATATGGAAGAAAAATTCTACAACAATTGAAAATCTCACTAATTATCTTTTTGAACTTCAGACATTTCAAAAAATACTTCATCTATATCAAAATCTGACCTTCATGTAGAATACACCTAGGAACAATAATTTGAAAATTCATAACATTTTCCCCTAAATATACAATTCATAGATTCTAGCATGTGTCATTCAAACCTTTTATAGAAATGTGCACCAAAAAAAATTCTTCACTATGACCTTTTCCATAGTAGGAATCAATTATCCACCAAATTTAAAACTAACTACATATTTTAAAAGCTAAAACAAGAAGGAAAAGTGTATTAAAAATTTGTGGTGTAGGCAATTGCCCAACCATCTTTTTATCACCAAACAAACAAAATTTTGCACCTAAAATTCTCAAGGAATGATTGTGCCATGTTTACTAACATCCAAGAACATTTCTTTGGCTCCAACTATTTTCAAGCAATGAATACTCCAATGACTTGCAGTTTTGGACTTCATTTTTAATGCACAATGACAATAATGAGTATATAAACAATAATAAGTATATAAAATATACTCCCTCCGTCCCAAAATGATCTTCCTGTTGTACTTTGTGAGCTGCAAATTGGTCAAATTTAACTTTTGGTTGTTCTCTAGGACTAACAAAACAAATTGGTCAAATTTAACTTTTGGTTGTTCTCTAGGACTAACAAAACAATTCCAAGTGATAGTTCCCCCTCCATCTGTGCAATCACTAATCAAAAGACAAATAAAATGGTTGAAGGGGTCAATCAACACTTTTTGTTTTTATTTTTTGCATCTCTTTGAATATTATCTAATTGAACTTATTGAAGGAGATGAAGGCTTTGGGAGGCAAAATATAGGTCCACATATGGTCTTTGACTTACACTAACTACCCACAAAATGACGACCTCACACTCAATAATTAAATAACCACTGGTGCTCCTTGAAAATACCCAAAAAATTACACTTTTCAATAATCCAAAACTACACTTTAAAAAAGGCTTCAAAACTCAAAGTTTCGAGGGCAATAGGAGTGCACCAAACTCTATATGTAGTGCAAAACAGGCTTTAAAAATGTTATTTTAGTCTTAATCTGGAACATTTTGTCTAACAGGAAGATTATTTTGGGACAGAGGTAGTATTTAATTTAATTTCTCATTTTAAAATCATTTTTGTAATGAACTCTTTTGAAATTAAGAATACATAAATTGACTTGTAGAAAATTAATTATATATATAAGCTATAAATTTTATTTTATTTAACGAATCAATATTGCAAAAATTTAGGGATTTAAAAATGTCCTTTTAAAAATTGTTTAAAAATTGTTTAAAAATTTTAGAAGTTGAATGTATATTAAATCATAAGTAAATAGAAAAATATATATGAGATCAATTTTTTTCACTTTGACTTCATCTAATTATCTAAATTATTTTTAGGTTTAATAATTAAAAAAGTCTAAATGTAGATTTAAAGTATTGAAAACATTGTTTGAAAAAAATGTAAGTTTTAGTTATTTTTAAAAAATTCAAAAACATTTTTGAAAATTTTAGTTGAAAACCTAGATTTTTATTTATTTAATTATAGATGTGTGAATTTTTAGCACTAAATTATAAAAATAGTATATTTTCTTAATACATTTATACTTGTAGAACAATGTGATAGGTCATAAAAGGACTTTGATTGGTAGGTTTTGTAATGTAAGAAATTATGAGGATTTGGATACAAGTAGAATCCAACACTTAAATATAAAATATAAAAGGAATTAATATTTATAAAGCTAGTAATACACACAAAGTCTCAAAATTTCAAAATTGTCAATCGGTTTGCGACTACATTTTGGAAATACCTATAGCTTGAAAATACTCCACTAGATTGTTCTTTAGGACCTAAAAGTGCCTCAAATCAAGCAACCGTCTTATAGATTAAAAATGGATTAGTATTAAATTGGTGGTAGATTGGTGGTAGATTGGTGGTAGATTTAGTGGTGAATTTAAAACAACTTCTAATAAGAGTCTTTTAACCATGATTTTGATTTATTACTTCTAAATTCTTTTACTATTAATTCTCTTTGTTTATAGCTTGAAAACACCCCTCTAGGTTGCTCTTTAAACTACTCTTTAGAACTTGAAAGTGCCTCAAATCAAGCAATCATCTCGTAAATTGAAAATGGATTAGTTTTGAATTGGTAGTAGATTAATGGTGGATCTATGCCTCAAACTTTAATACCTTTTGACTCTCTTTTATAGCTTTCAAAATACGTAGTTAGTTGTAAAATTTGGTGAAGTATATGGGGAAGCATTTCAATGAGGATTGGATCTTTTTGTCTTCAACTCTATTAATATAAATTTTTTTATATCCTTCTTTAAGTATGTTTTTAAAGATTATTTTTTTCCAATACTTTCAATTGAATATTTTGTATAAAATATGTACAAAAAATTGTTGGTTTTGATTCGGTTATACAAAAATTCTGTTGTACCAAAATTACTATTTAAAAATAGTGAGCATAAATACAAACATCTTTTTAGCTCACTTGACATTTAGGTACTTAAAAAAGTCAAATGATTGGGAATATTCACCATCAGACCTCTAACTTATAGACATGTCCAAAGTACAATTCTCCATGTGATTGGGCACATCACATAATTTTGTTACAAATGCTTTAAGTTATCTAAGGTAAATTAGCCTATGCCATGCAAACCACTTGTCATATGCACCTAGAGAATGACCCGCCATTAGAGTCTTGCATCAACCCATAAAGTAAAAAAATCTATGACATACAAATCACTTGTCATAGACATCTAAATAATGACCCATTACAGTCTTGCATCAACCTATAAAGTAAATTAGTCTAATTGACATGCAAATCATTTGTCATAGACACTTAGGAATTGACCCATTAGAGTCTTGCATCAACCCATGATAGCCTCTTTTTAATAAATGAGATGTGGGCTACATCAGGTAATCAAATAATCAATGTCTTATGAACAATGGTGATGGAGTAATTAATAACTGCAATAGGAACTTCCACCTTTCACCTTTTGAGTATAAATTCATCATAGGAAGTGACCTTTTTAGACCTTTGTGTTGTAGCCATGTCCATGTCAAAAAAAATATTGGAATTGCTTTAGGTGAGTAAGATGACCATTATGGATACAATTTTGTTGGTTTGAGGGTAGTCTAAAGATTTGTTGTTGTTTTGGGCCAATCGGGCAACACACTTCAAAAATTCTTTAACAAATTCATACTTTGTCAATAAAATAAATTTCCAATTGCTCTCTCCATTTCTCACATTTTCCTTTATAAAGATTTTTTTTTAATAAATTTCAACAATGCCAACAAGGCAAACCAGTGGTCATACCTTACCTTCCGACTATGAGCAACTTACAATGAAGACTCTCCCTTGCTCATCTCACTTCCTCACTGCCTCCATTTTCACGACGCTCGTCGTCGCCCCGGCGCCGACGGGGTTCCCCATCTTCCCTTTCATCTTGATCTCTGTTTCCAACTCTTGCAGCTTGGATGTGCAGAACTCCAAGACCTTGTTGATCTCCGTCACTCTCTCCAGCACATTCTTGTTGTCTTCTTCATGATCCTCAAGGACTCGAATCTCTGAATCGTATTCCAGAACAATCTCACACCTCCTGTTCATCCGATTGAACCGCTCTTTGGGTTTCGTCAGCTTGCCTCTTGTCAAAACAAGCTCTTTCCCCTCCACCACCTTCGCAAAGAACCGGGTCACCTCACTCTCGAAACAAACCACTCGAATCTCCCCACCAGCTTTGTCTCGCATCTCGAAACTGAAGTAGATGCCTTGTCCGTTCGTATATGGCTTGATTTCTGATTTGCGCACCACGAGACCTTGGATTTCCCAATTGATTATCGTTTGTTCGGGAGACAATTCAGAAATTGGTAATAGAGATTTACGAAGAGGTGAACGTCCTGGAGTCAATTCAGCAGTTGGTACGAGAGGTTTACGAAGAGATGAACGTCCTGGAGTCAATTCAGAAATTGGTACGAGAGATTTCGGAAGAGATGAACTTCCTGGAGAAACGGAGACAACGTATGCTTGCCGTGTTGTTGGTTGCTTGGCTTTCCCCTTTTGCACTACTGGTTTGAAATCCTTTCTAGTTCCCTCTCCTCCTGCCATCACTCATTCACTCTGGAAGCTGTCTAAGGAATTAGACAAAGAGGAAGGGATGTGTTGGTCAGTGTTGGAATAAATGGCTTCATCATTTGATTTAATATTGAGTCTATGGCTTCTAAGGTAGGTAGAACACCATAGGACAATGGAATGGGTAGTTGTAAGACCATGAGGCTACACCACAAGTCAATCTCTACATATTCTATGGTATGTAGAAAGACATCTACATTGAATAGTGAAATTAGGTTGTCTCTCACTAATTTTTTGACATTTTACACTATATAAATATTTACTGTTATTGTACGATACTTATTGTTATTGCACAAGGATGGAGTAATTTATATCTATCCAGAACCTTGTGTGTGGCATGGGTTATTGTATTGGTTCAAGACCCGGTTCAAAGAGTCACATGTGCCTCTATATAGACAAGCGGTGAGTCATGAGGTAACTTTTTGGAGTAAAGCAACCTAATTTCACTATTACGTTTAGGTAAAATAGGTAATAAATTTAGTTGCTTGTTTGGTGAAGGAGATATAGTTGAGTAGAGCATCTCCTTTAATATCCTCTTCTTGTTGGGTGACGAGTTATGCTCAAATCATTACTTTTTTATTTGATTTTATTTGATTAAATAATGATGCAACATCAATGGTGTAGGCATTCTCAGTTGCTTTTCCGAGAGTGTTGAGGCTTTTAACAGAGTCGTTACGTGTATAATACTAATTTCATGAAATTGGTGGGATTCTTGGGAGCCAGAATTCATGACATTCACTTTCACAAAGCTCCCAAAATTAAGACCGTTGTAGATTTATGTTTCAAGACGCATATCTTAGAACTGCTACAAATGTCAATGTTGACAATATACGGAAGCAACCTATACAATGTACGGGGAGTACCGGCATTTAGTTACAAGTTAGCCAGTTGAACTCAAGAATTGCCTAATTGATTTCAAAATCTTCAGAAAAAATCCAATCATTTAACAAGAAAATCAAAGAATATTCTTTACTTTTTAAAGGCCTAGCCGAGAAAATGCTTCAAACAACCGCTTGGTCCAAGAAAATGTAGGATTTTAGCCGGTTAAGCTAAAAATCTCCCCGGACTGTGGTCCACTTCCTGCAGCAAATTTTCTTGTAAATGAAGGTCATCAAACTATTGCAGGGACGATTCTACAACACTCAGGGATCTCGAATCATGATCAGTTTTGTGGAATTCGGTCAATTTTTATCAGCCAGATGAATTTGCCCTTAAAGCCAAAGCAAGTTCCAACGCTGAGTGGGTATACATTCTCAAAATCCACATGTAATTTTTGTGCAAATTGTTTGGAGTGACTCACGCAATCAGGTCCCTCAGTAGGTAGAGAAGTGAATGGGGCTCACTTCCTCTGAATTCATGATGCATACACTCGGTCTGTTGAAGAAGATTTGTACCCTAAACCTTGATCCCTTCCAAAATCAGAAGCCTCAGAATAGCCTCAGACAAGAGGACACAATGCACTCAAATGCTGGACGAGCTCATTTGGGCAGCAGCTAGCATAATACTCCGTACTGTTTAGAGAATTGTGAGAAATGTAATCACGTTAGAGCGGTTGACATAAATTCACCAGAGATTATAATACTTCTATAGTTACTATGTTCCACTGTCTTCAGCTTGCCAGCATTTACAAAAATGTATATATCATTTATTCTGCTCCAAATGTCAAATTTACCAGTGTCTCCAATCTTTACTTTATGAAAAAACCACAAGACAGAGATCAGGGCCGAGAGGTGAATGAACATGCTTGACAACCGGTACACTTCACAAAATGATTGCAATAAGAGAATCGTGACCAAGAGTGAGCAAGCGGCAGGCCAAACGAAAATGTTGAGCCTCAAGACTAATTTACACAATGATTAACCCAAAAGAGAAGTTCAGAAACAGCATATAGCACCCCAAGACATCAGTTCATGGAATCAGAAAGCATTAACGACAACAATAAGGAAGACCACCCCAAATTCAAACCCAAGTCTCACATGCGTGTTATAAAATATGTGGTACACACTGAACTCTAACTTATACTCTCCACATTCGGTCAACCATGCGTATTGCCTAGAAAAGTTGGGTACCCTTGCCCTTCTTGTCTCCTCCAATCTCGAAATGCTTGCAACGCTGAAAAATGGAAAAAAATACATCTTAGTCATTTCGAAATCGAGGAACGGAAAAACAATCAAGAAGTCACAGAAACACTCACCATTGAAATCATGGATTACTGAAACTGCGCAGAAACGAGCAGCTCACAACATGTGCGAATTGACATCATACAACTAGCAATACTCTACCCACCTTCCACCAGAGGCCAAGGATAGAAATTTGACAAAAGATAGTAAAATTGAAAGAAAACATTACCTTGATGGGGTGTTGTGTCACATGCTTGCAAGATTGGCATTGCAGCCTTAACACAATCTTCTTCGTGGTCTTAGCCTGCGCACATACAACCGCAGAAACATATTGCTCAAGTCTAGGTGAAGTCCCAAGGCACTGACTAATTAAGAAGAAACTGGAGTTTGCTTTTCAATCATCCCATCACAAGATCCAGTTAGCTTTCAAGAGAGAATACACGTGCGACGGATCACGCTCGGAAGTAGAACAAAAGAAAACTGAACTGACCTTCTTGTGAAAGACGGGCTTGGTCTGACCACCATAACCTGATTGCTTCCTGTCATAACGCCTCTTTCCTGCAACATTTGAAAAATAATGATTATACAGCTATCATAAAATTTCAGTATCCAGAATTTCAAACATACTCTAATACTGAACAAGCTTACCGCATATCACTCCCCACTCAATTCACGAGCATGGCAATCAATGTGCAGATTCGCATTCACGCCAGTGAATTACTAATTTTATGGAGAACTAATTTCAGCAGTTACAGAGATTCAAGTGAGCGAGCACCACCAAATCCTCTACACCCATTAAAGCTCTTATCTTGGATACCAGAACACAAAATCTCTATTTACACCAGAATCTCTTTTAATTGCGACTATGATTCGCATATTAAAAACTATGTTCTTAAGCTGCAAATGAGCATACAAAGATTGAGAAACATTAAGAGAACATAAATTCGTGGTTACACAAAAACGGAACAAAACGATCTCATTCCGATTTCCGTTATTCCCTCCACATGAATACACTTCAACTAAAAAGTGAAAAAACCCGATTAGGTCTCGACAAATACCTTGGGCGTACAAGCTATCCTTTCCCTTCTTGTACTGCGTCACCTTGTGAAGGGTGTGCTTCTTGCATGCCTTCCCAGGACAGAAGGACTTCTTGGTCTTCGGAACGTTCACCTATTCCAACGTAATCCAAACCATAAACATCCTCACGAATCGAGATACAAATTCCCACGGAGAGGAAACCGAAAACTCAAAACCCTTCAACCCTAACCCTAGCTCACCCAATTCACCTCCAAACATAGCCGCATCACTCACGCAATGGTGAAAATCTTCACAAGAACACAAAACGCGCACAGAAAGGAAGAGCAGCAAAGACGTACCATGGTGGCCGCGACCGCAAAGCTCCTGCTCCGACGCAATACAACGCTCCTTGCAGGAATCGAAAAGGGAAAAGAATTGGCTCTTCCGTAGGGTTTGTGCTCCGCGGCTCAGAACGGGCCACCCGCGCACAATCACGGTCGTTCCCAAATCACCCCCGCCAATTTATCGTTCCCACTTCGTTCATCACCTTTCACTTTTTCTTCATCTTCGTTCACTTTTCGTTCACTTTTGTTCAGCAATACAGTACCGTCGTTACATTTCTCGGTTTCGTTCAGTTCCGTTCGTTGTTCGTTCGTCAGCGTTCACGCTTCGTTCTTCCTCATGGCCGTCGTGATTCTCCCAAGCACGTCTCGCGATTCTCCAGCTTTGGCAGTACCGATTCTGTGCTTGTGCAGTTGTGTTGTCAATGCGAGTTGAAACTTTCACTTATTACAATCCAGGAATAGCGAGCGCCGAGCCTAAATCCCGGAACAGTACTACTGAGTTGGAAGCCACTCGTCGTCGGTATGGGGACCAGACGAGTTTGGTGGCCGCCTTCGAAGATTGCATTTGAAGGAGGAAACTCAAGATCTCACTTGCGTAGTGAGCGATCGGCAGGTATGTTTGTGCTTGTTTTGGAGCGAGGAAACCAGGTTGCTTGACATTTTGAACTGGAAATCCTTGTAGTTTGTTTTTATATCAGGGACTAACTCTTGAATCTCTTGTTGCTCTTGTAGTTGGTGTCGTGAGATCGATCTCTGAACAATGGGGTTCCCAGTCGGCGCCAAGCATGTTCTTCTGTGTGGCCTTGCCGCGTTGTTGTTAACGTATGCGGCGTTCCACGACAAGTTCCCCCATGGCGACGGTGTTTCTGTCCAGGGCCGTAAGGGTTTGACGGACTCTCAGCTTACTCCGGTGCTCGGAGACGACGTGGTTGCAACGGAAGGTATAATGCGCATTGCCCTTTGTTCTTCTTTAAGTGCCGTTTGCCAATGGCGTTGATCCACCTCTTTAAGGTAGCACGTAGCTAAGCCTATTCAGAATGCACGTTTCTTATTTAGGTAGTGGATCTAAAACTTCAGTGCTCTTAAAACTGTAGAAGGCAGTGTATCATAATGGTCACAGTTGTTAAGTTACATAGTCACATTCGTGGTGCAAATAAGGATGCATGGAGTTGAAAGCAGGTTCAAGTTGTTGATTTATGGATATGGACGTTTTTGTAAGGGTTGAGAGCATGTAAAGGTGAACAAAAAAGAGGAAGCTGCTCTCTTCCTAAACGCATAACTAGGATTCTTCATAATAGGAATGTGCATTCTTCATCGTTTCATTTTGTCGTTGCGAGAGTTCACTTTGATTCTACCTTCGGTCTCCGACATTGCAGATAGCAAATCCTACTAGGATGTATGTTCAGTTGCATTACTCATCACCTTGATTACCACTACAGGCGTCACCGTCGAGGCGATCCCAGAGGCAGTTGCAGAGAATGCTACGCCAACAGAAGAGAATGTGGAGTTTACGCAAGAAGACTCCGAGGAGCCCCATGAGGAGAAAGCAGTGAGGGAGATGGAGGAGATCGCTCCAACCGCCGACGGAGGAGGGCCTCAAGTGACCCCTGAGCCAGAGTACAACGCTAATCCGTTTTTGCAACAAATTCAGCAGAACAATGCTGAAGCTGCTCAGAAAGAGGGTGTGATTCAAGCCTGCATTGCCGAGGATGGGTGTGGCACGCCTGAAATTGTCGACGGTGTGTAGATCGGATATGAAGGTGAAACGCTGGCTACAGGTCTGAACGCAGACTACCAATTTCTCGGCAACAATTTGTTACTCTAATTAGAATAGCTTGCTATTCTTTCCGGTGATAAAAAATGAAAGTGTCGATGGGAGGATCTCTTTCTTCGTGTGACTTTCTCTCATTGACATTGATCTAGGATCATGAAAAAAGGTTCATGTATTTATTATTTCTGTATTCAATTGCATGATTTTATGCACCTGCTTCACCTCATTACACCCTTCAGCTATGGGAACCTGCTTCGCTTCTTGGAGTAGTATGTTTGTGATATGTTTTATGAGGATACTGTAGAGAGTTGGAATCAGATCAACTTTGAGGGAGGTTGTGTATTAGATGGGCTCATGCTTGAAGTCTTGATGCTAGACAGAGAAATGGAGTGTGGATGTTTGTGGGGTTAGACCTTGAATGAGTCCCGAACTTGAATTCTTGGGTTGATGTGTTTGTGGTAAAAGGGTATGGAGAGAATCAGGATTAGAATCAGACAGCTTTTGAGGGTGAAGAAGTGACTGGTAGTTTGGGGTTTCATGCAACAAAAAGGTAACGAGAAGTCAATTAGCGTGATACTAAAATTTGAAGCAAAATGCAATCATGTTTCAAAAGTTGATGCATCTCAAAGTTTGCAACCCTAGAGACCTGATTTTGAACTTCTTCTCTACAAAAGTTAAAATGAATTTTAAACTAAGATATCTTTCTCAATAGCACAAATTTAGTCACAGACTTGTAGTTATTATTGTGGCATTTCTTTGTACATTAAACTTTGACCTTTTTATATAGTTTGAAAAATACATTTGATTCTTGTATGAATGGAATTTGATTGCATCTAAATTATAAGACTTTTTTGGCAATCTTAAATAATTTATAGGTTGTCATACAAGTCGTTACTAGATTGAAATTATAATATGTACGATATAAAATGCATGTGAAAAAAATACTAATAATTAGTTAAATACAATTTTTTGTGATTATGCTTTCATTTTCCACCATTGACATTCAACAATGTTGTTAGAGCTCAACAATATCAATCCTTTTGTAGGTTGGATTAAATCTAATGATCTTCAATTTTCTAGTATTTACATCAAATAAGTATATCAAAATCTATAATAGCTAAGTATTTTTCTTTAAATAATTATTTTAAACAATATTTTGTATCTTGGTTATTTAAAAAGATATTTTATATTTATAAACTATTTGTGACGGTTTTAAAAAAGTAGATTTTACATATTTTTACTAAAATCAACATACAATCAATGTTAAAGGCTAAGGGTGATTGTAGATTCAAATGTAAATATAAGGGTAAAAAAATCTATGATAATTTATTCATATGATGTCTATTAAATACACAATAATGCTTGTTAGAATTGTCTCTCAATTGCCAACAAGATAAAAAGATTTACATACTTCTCAATTATAGTGGATATCACAATAAAAATTGAAAGTTTTGAGCATCTCCAGTGGTTTGTGAAACAAACTCCCAACCTAAGGAAATGACAAATCTATGTTCTATGGGACAAAAATGGATGTCCAACAATATGTCATTAGTTAACCATAGTGTTCTCCAAGAGCCAACTTCCCAACATCTATACTCACTAAAAACAACAAGATTGCCGATGATGACAATTCCCTACCTAGTCTTCTAAAGGAAATGTGATTTATCATACTTTGAGCATTTGTTAATAGTCACTAGAAGGACGGATTTGCAATCTCTTACAACTTGCCATCTTACAAAGTATATTTTTTCAACACTACATTTAGACAAACCACTGTAGCAACTGAAAAACTTTCATCCCCTCTAAAATCTAGGGCCCTTTGTAGCATTAAATCACCGGAATAAAAAAGATTGAACTACGGGAAATGCTCCTTCTCCAAATTAGAATCTATTTTATTTCTTTTATGTGATTTTATTAGGAATCGAGCTACTTTGATAAAATGAATATGAGCATAACATTATTGCCAACCTAAATCATTCCCCTTTGGAGATTGGAATAATCCCTCACAGGATCCCTAGGGATGAATTTAGTTAAACTTGTAGAGAATCATTGGCTGGCTAGAGAGAGATATGAATTGCATGAAGGCGGAGATTGAAGAGAATTAGAGGATTGAGAAGTTACAATGTTAGGGCTTCCGCTTTTGGAGGGAGCAAAAGCGGAACCCTCAAGCATTGATTAATAATGTTATGGGACTTTAATCACCCCATGCCAAGTACAAACTGCAGAGCCTATGCCATATTGTACAAGTTTACCCTCATTTCAAGAAAGTGACAAAATAAGGGCTTATAACCATATCAAACCAGCACGTGAATTTCACACATAATATCCATAACCATGAAGTAGCACGCAGTGGAAAGAGTCTTTGACTTTTAGTGGTGTTGGGATTTGTTTTACTTGTTGAAATTGCAAGAGACAAAAATACCCCCAAATTCAATGACTTATGCTAGATGGACTTCAATTACCATGCCATGTGACACTTTTAACTAGTTCTAGGATGGGACTAGTCAATTGTGACCCTTTAAAAGGTACATACACCTATAATCAACACTACCTAAAATGTGACACTTACATTTGGACCAAAAAGTTATACAAGATGTACACAATTAAAACATAAGAGTGAATTGGAATTCAATACTTTGAAAATTCATAATTTATTCATATGGTGTCTAAATAATCTATACCTTAAATAAATAAATAAATTTTTTTTTTTACAATGAGATCTCTGGAACTGCGTATCTCCGGTTGCATTCTTTGTATTGTTAGAAAACTCTCTACAAAGAAGGATGTATGGGTTTTGTTTTGTGGTGTTCCCATTCACAACAAAAAAGATATTGAATTTTGACTTTTAGGTGAATTGAAAAATTAAAAAATTACTTTTATTATATTATGGAAACAATACAAGGCATACTAATATGAAGTGCATGTTAAAGTGTATTGGAATCAGTAGAAGAAAATGAAGGTTTTGAAACTACAAAGAGCAACTGGATTTGGGGTTGCATCGAACATTTGCAATTTGATGAGAATCTGGAGGTCCCCAATCATTGTGGACAAGTTTTCTAGTCATATTGTAGTTGCAAGACAAAACATCATTGTTTTTCATTTGGCAACTTACTTGGAACTTCATTGATGCATTTTATGACGTGGTTGCTTATATGGTATTTGTTGCCTCATGAGATCGGTCACTCAATTAGTGAATTGTACAACTTATTGGCAACTCATTTGCGGCTCATCTGTGATTCATTTGCAACTCATCTATGACTTGTTTGCAACTTGTCAATGACTTCATTGCAACTTGTTTGTTACTTGTAGAATTTGTAGATTTCAAAATCTACAAAATGTAGAAATCTTAGAATTTTATTAACATAATTTAGTAAATAAGGACACAACTACTTAAGTACAAGTCTTATATGTCCAATCTAATGATATTCTTGACTATTGATATGGGACAATTGATATAAGACAAATGATTTGGAAACAACTAGGAAAAGATTATTGTTATTTTACAATTGCAGTTGTTTCCTAGTCATTTCCTAGTCATTTTTTACTACTGCAAATCAACATGGTGGATATCATAGAGTGTGGTCTAGTCCACATCAACAACTGTGATGAATATTAGATGGGAAATAACTCACATTCTCTCTAAATTTGAACATTGTTACAACTCTCATAATCCTAAACTTCATTCTACGACTGCTTTGCAACTAAAACAATGTATTCACTTCATTCTACAACTACTTTGCAACTTAAACATTGTACTATTGATGTAAAGCAATGACGTCAAACAATGTTGTAAGAATTTGGTGCAAATAGAGATGGCTACAGTAGCATGATAGTTATATGGGACACTTAGTTGCACTTTAGCCAATTGTAGCAGACACGTTTTTCTTCTAGTGAATTCTCTTTTAATTGTCAATAAGATCCAATATAAGTAATATATATTTAATAATAATAACCACCCTCAATTGTATTTAGTTATGATTATATATACAAATACGTTATCTGAAAGAGGTTGAAATTTTGGATTATTTGATTGTTTATCAACATTCAAGTGTAAAGTGGTCTTTATTATTAGATAGATAAGTCTATTACCACCCAAATATGCTATCTAGGTACCTTAGAGAAGTTGTTTGTCAACTTATATATTTTTCAAGAGATTGAAAATTTTGAGAGAATCCATTTGCAATTAAAATCAAAACATTTCCACAAAAAATAAATTTTCTATGATTTTTCAAAGTTTGTTGAGACTAAATTGCCTATAAGCATAGATAGCCCCATGCTAAACTATACGTTAAAGTTTTCCATCTCCAAATACATCGTCATGATGCTAAAGGATCACTAAGATTGTGGTAATGGATGGTAATAGATTGACGGAAATGGAATGGTCCAATAGATGTCGGAATTGGATGAATGACGGCATTAGGTTGTTCAATCTAATCACATATCTACCTACTAAGATAAAAACACTCAAAAGTGTCCCTGTTCCCATTCATATACCCTAAACTTCCACTAAATGCATCCCTACATTTCCATTAATGTGTCCTTCAAGTGGGTTAGAAAATTGTCCCTATATTTATCTTTGATTCCTTGACTTTCAATTTTTGCAGATTTTAGGTTAAGATCCACCTGTATGATGGTTTTAGTGGTCTAGGGAGTTGCTAATTTGAAAATCAATGAAAATTACATGCCATATCCAAAAAAATCCATTTCTTTTTTGAATATTCATGATTTTCAATTGCTAATACTACAAAAATATTAGTTTTAGGAAAAGGTGCTTCCAACCATGCTCAATTGCTTATATTAACGATTGTGGATGTTCCCACAGTATGGGCATGCCCAACATTATTTCCTTGGTTGGACAAGGTCGAGCCTATCAGATTCCGTCCCTCCCAAATTGCGTCGGTGCTGTGAAGGCTCGTGGCATGTCCCGTTCCCAAAAAACCCCGCTGGTCGTGCCGTGCCAGCTTCTGGACACTCCCAGTCAGCTGGAGCAACATGTGTCGACACCAGGAGGCTTGTGAGTAGGACTCTCTGTAGCGGCCACTGTAAGATAAGTTAGTGCAGACTGTAGAGATTAGCTGAGGTGCCGTGAAGAAGATATGCCTTTGCTGGTCAGCATCTTGCTTTACACCTTCCCACGCTTGACATGTGTAGCCACTGTACCTCACTTACAATGCCACAATGCCATGAAATCAGCCAACTCAATGCTCAACCCAAGCAGCAAATCTGCGCACATTTCCAAGAAATTTGGGACCTTTTCTTTTGACTGGGTTTCGTGAAATCCGTACAATGCAGTGAGAGTCGGAGATTTGCAAAAAAAATTTACTCTGTAACTTTAGTACAGACCTACTCACAGTTCAGTGGCTTCGGCGACTTCTTCTTTGTGGTAGAGGCGCTATATTAAGCTTCCTGCGTCTGACTGCATTGATCACATTTCTGCAGGATCACTATTACGCGTGAGCCTAATTTGGAGTACTGTTCGGGATCACTTGTTTCTTTCTGGTACGCAATTCTTGTGCTGTGTTGATCCGTAGGAATCAGCACCTATGATGCTCTTGCAGTAATCTTCAAGGTTTCATAAGTTGTAGTTGTGGTCTTTAATTTTGGGTGTGCTCAATTGGGTGTTGGATTCGAGGTTTAGGCTGTGGAAATTCAGGCAGGTGTATGTTGTCAATTAAGGTTCTTGCTCTTGGCGATGTTTGGAAGAATTTGTTTGTTTCTGGTACTAGACTTCTGGAGAATCCCAGGGATGCGTGTTGTGGCATCTTCGTGTCGTCTGTTACTAGATCGGTGTTACAGAGACTGCTTTGATGGGTTTGCGTAGAATGTCTTGGTCTTATTCGCATGCAATTCCAATTGTTCATGGAACGGCATGGTTAGATCGAGCGCTATTCAAAGTGCTATTCTACTTTTGGGGGCTATGTCCCCATGCCATGCTCTTTCTATCTGCTATGATTGAACCAGTTTCCCGTTGTGATTGTGTTCAAAGTAGTGGTTCCATGTGTAGGAGGTTGTGTATCCGATTTCTAACAGAATGCATGGTTAGATCGAGTGCAATTCAGATCGATCTTCGTGTTTCTTTTCGTAGATGGATGTGCACGTTCGTTTCCACATTCGAACCGCTTCCCCGTGTTGGTCTGTGCAGATCGGTTCCATGTGTAGGAGATCATTGCGTATCCGATCGTGTTCCAATTGCACACGCCAGATCGAGTGCAATTCGAAGCGATCTTCCTGTTTCATGTTCCAGATGGCTATGTTACGATCGTTTCCACATCAACGTCGAGCCGCTTCTCCGTTGTGATCGTACTTAGTGTCGGTGCAAACTGGTTCTATCATATATGCAGGACATGCTAGATCGAGCGCAGATCGAAGCGATTTTTGTGTTTCTTTTCCTAGACGGCTATCTCCCGTCATGCCTTCGTTCGTTTTCACATGAATGTCGAACCTCTCTTCCCCGTTGTGCTCCTCCTTAAGATCGTTGCAAGTTGATTCTGTGTGCAGGAGATTGCGTAGCAGTGAAGCATCATGCATCGTCGTGAGGATGAGCCCTACAACCCTTACCCCGAGGGGCCCTACGGTCGCGGAGACGGATCCCCTCGGGGAGAAGGACATCACCATCACCACCACCACTTCGGTCACCAGGAGCCTGAGGGCGGACCATATGGAAGCGGCCTAGAGCACAGGCCTCCCCCTCCTCCTTCTCGCCCTGAGTACGAACAGTCTGGTCCCCACGGCTATGGCGAAGGCGGCCATGGACACAGACCTGGGGGGCCTTACGAAGAGCAGCGGTACGAAGAGCGGCGATATGAAGAGCGGCGAAACCCTAATTCGCAGTATTCTCCCGGTCCCTATGGGGCGCCAGCGGGGGCTTACCCTCCTGGCCCTAATGCATCAGGTTAGACAGACAGTTGCATCAATCCATCTGCACAATTGGCTTGAAATTTTTCCTTTCTTCTTGCTCTGTTGATGAAGGATTGTTGTAGCATTCACTCACACCTTGGGCGCATCTGCTGTTCGAGAGAGAGTCAGGGTATTCTAAAGTTTAGTGATCCTTTTTCACATGTACTCTCTCTGACACTCATCTGCTATTCTGTTGAATTTCAACAGTTGAGAGCAAAGTTCTGGAGTCATCATGGTTCTGAAGTTGCAGAGTGTTGGGACTGTTTCGTGTTCTACTGTTGGGACTAGTGATGATGTGTTGGTTTCTGGTGCTTTAGTGGAAAGGGTGTAGGCCTAACTCTACTCAAGAATGTTATGGTTTCCCCTCATATGGTGTTTGGTTTTCGTGGATTTAGGTCACAGCTATGGTGATGCGGCATACCAGACTTCGCCGTATTCTCATCCAGCTCCGAATCCACATCACCGGGAAGAGTACGGACCTCCTCACCGTAGGCAGCTTCCTGGGCTTCCTGTGAGGCTCCATACGAAGGCGGATCCCAATTTCAGCCTGGCTGTTGTGCCTGGACAAGGCCCAGTGATGAAGCACACGGATCCCAACGATGATTACCAGGTAAGCAGCTCTCAAGCCCTTGCAAAGAGGCTCCCTTTATGTATAGGATACTAATTGCATCACTTTTCAGTATTTTAATATATGTTTGGGAGTTTTGGAGTGGAATTTTTGGAGATGTCTAGAGCTGTGAAGACACTTGGGGACGAGTCAATTAATTGCGATCCTAATTGATTGTCGTTGTTGCTTCAAACATGATTGGATTCTTTCAGGTTTGGTACAAAGACGAGTCTTTGAGCACCCGAGTGAAAGATGAAACTGGCGCTTCTTCCTTCGTCCTGATCAACAAGGTTACAGGTGAAGCATTGCGACACCCTTCTGAAGACCTGAAGCAGGTAACGTTTTTTCACAAGACATCCATAACATTTTAAAACCGAGGGCCTTATGCACAAGATGGACATCCCTCCTCTATGTTCTCGGGGTGGAATTCTATTGAAACTGATCATTGACAAATCATGAGTTGGGTCCTGTTTTTGAGGGAGACACGAGGACCTTGCTTGAATTAGTTATTAATGTTACCCTAATGCGATTCTTCGGGGTCTCGAAAAAAGAATGCTAAAGTTAACGATAGTGTAGCACGTGTGCAGGATATTCTACTGTAGAATGTTGTTATATCAAAGAGGTCCAAGTTGTAATCCATAGAAGTGCCTGATGAGTCTCTGAATTGGAGGGGACGTGGTGGTTGCAGTGCTTGTTGGCAGAGTACGAAGCCAATGGCCGTGATGAGTCTGTGTGGTGGACCATGAGTGAGGATATGGGTCAAGGCTACCGCTGCGTCCGCATGGCGACGAAGATCACGAGAAATCTCGACGTTCTTCGTGGAGATAAGAAATCGGGAGGTGTGAAGGAGGGGTCTCCTGTGATCACATTCGCTTGGAAGAAGCAGGAAAACCAAATCTGGAAGATGACTCCTGCTTGTAAGTCTTTCTAACATTTCTTGAGGAGCTTCATCACCGTCCTTGGAACTTTTTAAGGAAGAAACTTGAATTTCTTATGGACACTTATCTTGAACTCATGACAGTCCTTGCAAAGTCGGGGAAATTTTCCTAGTTTTATGCGCGACAGTCTTAACTTACCTATTGTCCTCTAGAGTGCTCGAATTAGTTTTTCAATTTTGAGTCTATGTTGGAGATTGAAGCGTGAGTGGCTCAATTGCTCTAGAGTGTTATTATCGAATGTCATTCTGAATTGCTTGTATGTATTTAGTATTTTCTGTGTATAATTATTCTGTATTTTGCTTTTGTAGCAAACGCTTGAGGAAAGCATGTGACGGACGTTAACACGAGGTGGCTGTGATGGGGATGCTCGCCACGGACTTTTTATATGAAAGGGTTCTGTACTTGTGTATGAGGATGTAGAAATGTTTGTAAGTGAAAAGGGCAGGATTTTCAATAAGCCTATTCTACAGTTTTGACCAGTTTTGGTGTGCATATATATATATATATATATATATATATGTATAAGTTACCAGTCGCATATATATTGCAGCGGAGGCAAGAGACAGCAGCAGGGAAGCGTGTGCATGACTATCACAGGAATGCTAGCGTACTTAATTATATCTACTATAATTAATATAGTAGATGTTGTTTATATGAGACAATGTAATATTCTTCAAATGAAAAAAGGTATTGTTGGTGCCTCTTTTTGTGAAATGCTTGGAATTTTGAATGAATTTGAAATGTTGAGAGAAAGGTATATAACATTCAATAGCCAGAAAAGAGTCTGCCTCTTACTTTCTTCAGAAAAATCAATACAATAGGTACCATTCCAAATCAATACTTCACACATGTGAATGATGTGATTGTTGACACATGAGATATAAACAGCGTGATTGTGACACTTGGGTGCGGTTGGTCCTTTAACTCTTGAGCACCCATGGCCGTTTTGGATAAAAAACATCCTAGCTTTTGAAGTGCTATAAATCCAAATGTGACTAAGTAATAAAGATCTTAACCGTACAATCATGTGGTACACATGTTGTAGATGTCATGGATCAAATTTGAAGTCATTTGACCGTGTAGATTGCAAGATTATAATGTTTTAGTGTTGAAAAAGAATGCTGAAATTATCCTTAAAACACATTTAGAGGCCAAATTTAATTTCTAAACCTAATCAAATGAAAAAACTTTAAACTACAAAGTGATTCAAAACCAGGATATAAACACATTGGTGAAAGAAAATATTATTCAATTGCCTCAATGTGTGTTGCAAAATGGCTTGCAAATGTCAAAAATAGGCAAGAAAAGTTGCAAAAAACACATCTAGGGATGAACCTCCTTCCACTAAAATGCTTCTCAGTCATTCATAAATTCTTTGATTGATATGAAAATTTAGCCACACAAACTAGACTAGTATGCACAACTCTTACAAAAACAATTATTGAAAACGGACATTTTATGAAGAAGATACAAGCCGCCAAAGTTCACTATAGTCCATAAATGGCGGGATTTTGAATTTTGAATTGCTCCCAAACATTCAAAACAACTTGGATTGACATGAAAATTTAGCCACAATAACTAGAATTCAAGGGAAATACAACCCAACAAATTTTATTGAAATCAAACATTGGATGAAGGAGATACAAGACCCCGAAGTTGCAGCCATGAAGTGCACTTTGGTGAATCAAATTGAGCCTGTGAACTTTGATTGGCTTCCAAAAAATCATTACCTCTTGGATTGATCTGAAAATTTTACCACAAAAAATTGATCTGAAAACTAGAAGAAAAGGCGCAACTTTCCCAATAAGTTTTATTGAGTTTGGACATTGGATGCAAAAGTTACAGTACTTTGAATTTAACTTAAAACTATGTGAGGACACTTTTTGTCCTCTTGGGCGGTCTAGGGTTAAAATCTAGATTCTTGTAAACTCAGTTTAAGCTATCACTTAGCAAGAGATCCACAGAAATAGAGTGTACCAAAGACAAATTTGCAGCTCAAAGGAAAAAGATGTGCCCTTTGACAATACTATTGAAAAGATTATAATAGTCAAACAAGGAAATCTTTAAATTTTGAAAGACAGGATCCTATGTTGTTGTTGGAACGTTTAGGGGTTAAGCATTCTAATGTTCAATTTTTGGACAAGGAACAGATTCATATTCTTCTTTCTTTCTTATTTTTGCTTGGATGAAAGTCATCCTAATTTGTGGAGATACTTTATTAAGTTCTTGTCCTATCTAATGGTTGGATTTGATGTTAGTAGAATACATGTTTTTCTAAAATTATAAATGTGAAAGTATGTCAAGTGGTTGACCAAGCCAAAAATGCATTGACTCTATTTCAAAATTGGATTTGCAAAACTGAGGTCATAGAATTAAAGAACACAAAAACTTCAAGTAATCACCATGTTAAGAGAACCTCATTTCAAATCCATTCCAACAAATTTTACTCAAAAATTGATACAAAGCAATATTTTGTTTGTAACTGAATTTAGAAAGAATTTTGAAAATTTCCTTTCAAAATTTATAAAAAATATATTGTTGATAGGATTGGTGAATCTAATTTTAGAGATGGAATCTAAAACTCAAAGTCTACAACTTTTATTTATAAATCTATTCCAAAATATTCTTTCAAATAGTACTTTACAATGATTTTTTTCAAATCATCAATTTAGGAGAAGAATTTGGACATTTAGCAATTACCAAGGAGCAAAAAGTGATGTGATTCATTGTTTCTGACTCATTTTCTAGCTCCAAGCTATTTGTTGGTGCTATTTTTTTATTTTTTTTAGAGGGGGGGGCAATTTTTTTTTTAATGTCAGTTTGTAGTAATCTAACTAACTAAATCTATGAGAGATATATTGTATCTTTGGAATTATGTTCATAATTCCATGTGGCTTATTAAAATATTTGCTATTGAACCTCATGAGTTATGTCCAAAATATGTACTTGTGACCCAAGTCACCCAATTGATTGCTATTTCATATTTGGTGCTTCTTAACCCCAAAGTGACATTCAATTTCTGAGGTTCAAAAACATCATTGCTTTTGAAGCTTTATGGATCTAAATGTCTTCAAGTTATACAAATCTCAACCGTACAATCTTGTAGTGTACATGTTGTAGATGACATGTACAAAATTTGAAGTCAATTGGCCACATAGATTGCAAGATCATAATGTTTTAGTGTTGAAAATGGATGCTGAAATTTTCCCAAAAACACGTTTGGAGGTGAAATTTGATTTCTAAACCTACTCAAATGAAAAAACTTTACACTACAGAATGATTCAAAACTAGTATACAAACACATTGGTGGAAAAAAAAATTCATTCAATTGACTCATTGTGTCTACAAAACGGCTTTGAAATGTCAAAAATCAGCAAGAAAAATTGCAAAAAACAGTTCTAAAGCTGAACCTCATTCTACTAGAATGCTTCTCTGTCACTCATTAATTCTTGGATTAACATGAAATTTTAGCCACACAAACTAGACTAGTATGCGCAATTTTTCCAAAAATAATTATTGAAAATGGACTCTGTATGAAGAAGAAACAAGCCGCCGAAGTTCACTATACTCCAAAAATGGCAAGATTTGGAACTTCGAATTGCTCCCAAACATTCAAAACAACTTGGATTGACATGAAAACTTTACCACAATAACTATACTTCAAGGGGAACAAAACCTAGTTTTGTTTATTGAAGATGAGCAATGGATGAAGGAGATACAAGGCCCCGAAGTTGCAGCCCTAAAATACAATTTGGTGAACTCAAATTGAAGTTGTGAACTTCGATTGGCTTCCAAAAAATCAATAAACCTTGTATTAATCTCAAATTTTTACCACACAAACTAGAGGAGAGAACGCAACTTTTCCAACAATTTTGATTGACTTTGGACCTTGGATGCAAAAGTTACAGCACTTTGAACTGGACTTGAAATTGTGTGAGGACACTTTCTGTCCTCTTTGTCACTTTGGGGTTAACACAAGTCCTTGTAGCATATGGATGTGAAATATTCCACATCATATTGTTCTATAAAATTTCACATTGTACTTAAAATAGGATCTCATTTATTGAAACTATACATATTAGACAAATTCTAGATGGAATGGTTTGCAAATAGGTCACAATTAGGTACCGTTACCTTATATTGAGTTGGTCCATTAAGAATTGTTAGAAATGAAACCAAAATTATTAAACAAAAAAATACCTTTAATTCAACATCCTTGACCCTCACCAAGTCAATGATTGCAATAAGATAGATTCTTCTTCCCACCTACAATCGATTACTATTTTCACGGATTTTCTTCTGACCTTGCTCCATAACTTACATCTACATTTTATTGGGTCAATTTCATTTCTTTTAAAACAAAATAAAATTTATGGCGTGCTTGATTTGTTCTTGGATACTGTAATGGAGATTAATGTTAAATCCTTTAGTACTATAGCATCCAAAATCTAGAAAATGAACAAAGAGGTTTCCAAAACTTTTTTTTAACGACAAAACTTTTCATTCATCTAAAATGCCATATTTAACTATTTCTGGACTTTCAAAGGGTCCATAATTAATAATAGAAAAAAAAATGGTCATTTGGAAATAATGCAAAACATCAAGAGATCTATGTAAAACATTGGGAGATCATCACAAAACATCTTAAGATCTATACAAACATCTGGAGATCTCCAGATGTTATTATCTGGAGATTTTTTAATGTTTTGTCTAGAATTCACGTAAAAGTCCAAAAATAGTTAAATGTGGCATTAAACCAATGCTTGAAGATTTAAAAAAAAAATTGTATGATGAATTTGATGAAATTGAGATAAATAATACTCCCTTCTTCCCAAAATAAATCCAAGGTTTCCAAATATACTTGTCTCAAAAACTGCTACTAACAAATTTTTTGTTGAGAGATTCCTAGACTTGAATCACATGACATTGTCAGAATTGAATACAGAGGACATCAATGGACATCACTGCACCAACGTTGCTTGGAGAATGATCAAAATTTGTACCACTGGAGCAATTCTCCAAAGGGATAAAAATAGTTGATTTCACCACTTGTTTTCAATATGTGCCACTTCACTATTGACTTCCATTCTTTCATGCCTAGTGGGGGTTAGTTGAAGCTACAATAAATCTGCAATCCTTTGAAAATAGGAACTACTCACGTACTAATCTAGACATTTCTAGAAAACCTTGGATTTATTTTAAGACAGAAGAAGTATATATTTATGAAAATATAAGCAAAAATATGCAAAAATTCAAGAAAGGACTCAAGTGCTAAGGAGTTAACAAGGGGCATTAGAACAAGTCTCACAAATAGCTTCTAAATAAAGGTAGTGAAGGCTAGAGAAATGTTATCTCTTACTAAATAATCATTTCAATGGAAACAAGATTCTTGGGTGAAAGAATGCTTCAAAGAATGCAAAATCTAAGAAAATGAATCATTGCATGTACTTGATTTTCACTCTAAAACATTGTAGACCATTTGGTCATTGTGCGTAGTTCCATTTACTAGATTCAAAATTATATTATTTTTTTGCAAAAAAACAACAAATCAAGAAATATTTCAAAATTATTTTAAGTCAAATCATTTTTGGAAAAGGAAAGACAAATTATAGGTGGTCAAAGCAAATCACATAGTTTCTTATTCTGAACCCTAGAGGAGGGACTATTCCTACCATTTTGGATGCTAATATTCAATTTTTTTCTTAATTTTCCAAACAATTCCATTGTCAGACCCCCAAAGGGTCTTGAGATTGTAGAATAATGAATGAAACATTTTCCATGTACATATAAAATCTACATGCTGATGTTCATTGAATTCATAAAACAGTGAATTTTCAGTTCATCCCTAAATCCTTTTAATCCCAATTTTGCATTAAATGCAATTTCTACTAGATTAGGATGCAATAGAACAAAATTGGGTCTTGTACTAAGGGCTTGAATTGGGATACTATGGATATGGATATTTGTCAACTAATTCATCTTTCACAGGTATGTGCAAAAACGGGTTTGTTCACATTTCTAATAGTAAGGCAATGCCTTTAATCCTATGAAGACTATGCAGACACTACGTGTCTTGGTGGATGACAAAGAATTCTTCTATATAGAATACAAGTGCAAATGTTCATTTTTGAAATTTTGTGAGAAAATGGAAGGTCTTGCACAGTAGTTTGACCTCCAATGAGTGCTCTCAATGGGGTTTTAAGCAAATGATTTACATAGTACCTAAAAGTATGATTCCTACAATAACCAATTAAATATGTCCTTCTAGGGATAATGTACTCTATGCATACAAGAAGATACATAGACAACAATGATTTGAAGCCTACAATAGTATTGAGGATAAAAAGTATGCAATGAGTGACCATCATAGAAACTCAGTAGACGCAAAGAATGCAACTATTCATTTGGGCTTGAGTATGATAATTCTTAGCTAATTACCTTGTTGTTAGAGTCATGCCTACAATTAATTTTCACATAATTACTTTATTTGGATTTCCTATTGGGGATAGAATTCTTAGGGATGCTTTACACCTAGAAGTCAAGCTGGCATTCCCTTTGGGGTTGATCAATTGAACGAATTTCAGCCTTTTGTCCAATTACAAGTGAGGATTTCGGGCCTCTTATACAACAGATTGACCCGGTCTCTAAGAATGAAGCGTCCCTTGGATATGTTGGAATTTCATTACCATCAGTTCAAAAATCTGACTTTGGGGAGCTAGTTGAGGCCCCAAAAGCAAATGCTCAAATTCAAGTGGCTCAAAAAGTATAACAATAGATATACTAGTCTGGTGCATTATAATTGTGTAGTGGATTTTTGTTGGATATATTGCTCTTGATGAAGGAACCATGCCAATGCAAATGTGCTTAAGCAGTTTGAACAATATGATAGCAAATTAATCCCTTGTTACCACTAGAAGAAAAACGTGTCGGCTACAACCGACTGAAATGCAACTACATGTCTTACGCAACTGCCCTACAACTACAATCCTCTATATTTGCACCAACTTTGACATAGTTACACTATAGTTGCAAAATAGTTGCAAAGTAGTCGCAATATGTAGTTACGCATACGGGAATGTAACAAAAGAGTTGATGTGAGGTACTTTACATCCAATCTTCATCACAATTGTCGATGTGGACAATTTTACGTTCTGTACACGCATACAAGAATGTAACAAAAGAGTTGATGTGAGATACTTTTCATCCAATCTTCATCACAATTGTCGATGTGGACAATTTTACGTTCTGTAGAGTCCAATGTGTCTATCTACAGTTGCATGTAATTTAAATTCGATAGCAATTTAACTAGAATGCAACTAGATTGCAATTGGACTGCAATTGGATTGCAACTATAGTGCAACTAGACTACAACTACATTGCAATTACAATTTGACTAGTGTTTGACTCAAAAACAACTAGACTTTAACTTGAAAAAACTAGCATGCAACTAAAAAACAACTAAAATGCAACTAATATTAAGTCTTTTATTAATTGTCCCACATCAATTGTCAAAAATACCATTAGGTTGAACATATAAGAATTGTAAGTTATAGCAGTATTGTGTAATGAATTTTGATAATGAAATTCTAATATTTATATATTTTGTAGATTTTTACACTTTGTAGATTTCGACAAGTTATAGATTTTTTTAATCTACAAAAATCTATAAATATTTAAAGTTTATGATATTTCTAGATTTGACACCCTAAAAAAAAAATAGATCTGAAATTTAGAATCTACAAATCTTTGAAATTCAAATTTCAAATCTACAAGTCACAAAGATACAAACTAGTTATACATATATTGTAAACTAGTTGTACACTAGTCGCAAACTAGTTGCACACCAGTCGCAAACCAGGTGTAAGTCAATTGCAAACCAGTTGCACACAAATGACTTCCACGTAAGCAACCACATCAGAAAAGTTCATTGATGAACTTTCAAGTATACTGTCAAATGATAAACAACTTGTCCACTGCAACTGTGGGCTCCAAATTATCATCTAGTTGCAAACGACCTATGCAATTACAAAATGAGTTGCACAATGTAGTTGCAAAACCCTTCGTTTTCTTGTAGTGTACGTAATGACAAGGCGGCCTAAAAGTGTCAATGGATGGATGACAAAAAATTCTTCTATATAAGGCACAAGAGTACAAATGTTCTTCTATGGAATTTTGTGTGAAAAAGGGAGGTTATGTTGATAGTATTTTGACCTCCAATGATTGCTCTTTGGGATTTTTAAGCAAATGATTCATATGGTATAAAATAAATGATTTCCACGGTGACCAGCTTGGCATTCTATGGTTAATCTTTGAAAAGACAAGACCTATCACCAAGATGCTTTGCCAAGATTGATCTTGATTTTTAGAGCAATAGGTACACTCTTCTTTTCTACGATGATCTTAAAAGTCATCCATTGGACATTTTTTGCCCTCAACATCCTTCTAGGGTTGAGTGATGTCCACTATAGATGACAATGGAGCCATTGAAGTGGAATAAGGATAAATTGAGCATCAATGGGAATTGTGGCAAGGTATGATCCCATGGAGAAGGGTGAATCTAGATTTGGATCTAAAGTATGTACAACCATAATGAACTTTACCAAAAATGTGACCCCTACATGAGGAGGTTTTGGACCTAAAAATGCCACAAACAAAACTAGATATTGATCAAACAAAGGATTCATAATCGAAACATGAGCCTAGTTTTGTTTTTTGGAACATCAAGAGCTAGTACTAGATGATGCTCTAGACCATCATCTAAGTTTTAAAGAGAAGTTTAAAGAAGTAGATAAAATTTTCAGTTTGAGTCAATCCAAATTATTAAATCAAATATACAACAACCAAAACAAAACCAAAGGGGCGTAAGACCCACTTCATGTACAAATGAAACATAAAGTCTCAGTGAAAGTAGAAATTTGTCATAATTATAAGACATATTTGTCCTTGTTATTTTTCTAAATTTTTCACATTTATTAAAATTTTATGTTTCTCAAGGTTTCTCAATCTATATGACTTACTAATAATTTCAATAAAAATTGAACTTATTCACATATTCCAAAAATACATTTCAAGAATATACTACGGTCTTGATTATGGTATAATCTCTTTTTGCTTGCCAATAAGATCCAATAAGAAAGCAAAATGAAATTTCAATAATAGAAATCACATTCAAATGATCATTTGAATGCTTTTAAAAAAGGCCCATTGTACTTAGGTTGAAACAACCCATTGTGGTTAAAATTAGAAATTTGACCTTGTGTAGTTGTTGAAATTTTTCAATTTTTTCCAACATTAGTACAAATGTGAGAAACAGTGAGAGTAACTGAAATTATGTTTTTTTTGACAAAAGTGTGAATTTGCTATGAATTTTTGAAGTGTTCAATGCATCATGGCCCAAAAGAGTATGTAGACTACCTTTGAACCAACAAAATTTGAATCCATCATATTCATTTTGCTCACCTAAAGTAGTCATAGTATTTTCTAACATAGAAGGTGTAAAAAAGTCAATTCTTACAATGGTTTCTCATTGAAAAAGTGGAAGTTTCTAATGAAGTCACTAATCACCCCATTACTGTCATGTAAGACATGTTTTGAAGCCAAATCTTGCAAACTGGAAAAAACCATAATAAAGTCATTCCCTAAGTGTTCACTATAGGTCATCTAACAACAAATGGGTTGTTCTACCTTAGAGCATCTCCACTGGGGCACGCCATGCTGCCCTTGCAAATGGTTTGGCGTGCGTGGAAGGAAATAGCTAGCTATCCTGCCAATTGCAACCTTTTTCTTTTTTCAATATAGGGCTCAGGAAAACATTTGTTGCAGCACTTCAACTTGCAATGTTTGGCATGATTGACTTAACGCATGCCACTGACATTCAGGTGTAGTTTTCAATGGCACCTCGTGGCCAGGGACAATCAGGTAGGAGAAACAAAAAAGAATATGTGGCGTCTCAAGAGGCATAATATATAATGTATTTGTCATTTTTAGTCTTGCATACAAATCCTTCAACTTGTTCACAATTCTAACCAAGCATACCAAATTTGGGTTTGGAAAAAATAGTGCTTTATTTTTGTTGAATTGTATTATTTAAAATTCATGGTTTTCTATAAGATTTGATTGTAGAACCTTATTGATTCATTTTTTTTTAATTCAAATTCATACATATGTAGGATATATCTATACACACATTTTTCATGATAAGGAACATGCTATTAATCCTTAAAAGACATTGCAAGGCTGATGAATATCTTGAAAGTAAAATCCTAAATTTCACATATTACTATTTTTTAGATGTTCTTAAAATTAACTAGTCATATATATTTCTAATAATATACTTGATTCCATTTAAATTTTTTCTCAAAATTGTTAAAAATTTAATTTTGGTGATACTTTGAAGATACAATCTTCAAATTTTATTATACACCACTTTTGAACTTTTTCTATCAAATTCTTCTTCTAGTAAGCTTTGAGAGTATACCAACTATACCAAGATTTTTGTCAGTATTATTTTTATTTTTTAATTAGAAAAACAAACAAACAAACATAAAAATTGTATTGAGTTGTGCTTGAGGTATGCTTGAGGTCATCTCAAGCACACCTCAAGCACACCTTTACTTTTTTCATTCAATTTGAATTGAAAAATAAATAAAAACATAAAAATTGTGTTGAGTTGTGCTTGAGGTCACTTCAAGCACACCTCAAGCACACCCTTATTTTTTTCATTCAACTTGAATTGAAAAATAAATAAAAACATAAAAAGTGTGTTGAGGTGTGCTTGAGGTCAACAACACACTTTTTATGTTTTTTTGAATTAAAAAATAAAAATAAAATAAAAAGTGTCCTTTAGGTGTGCTTGAAGTGACCTCAAAGTGACCTCAAGCACATCTCAACACATTATTTTTTTCATTCAATTTGAATTTCATTTTATTTTTTTAAAGCTTCAACCCAAAACTTCGAAAGAGCTCACTGTTCCATCAACCCAAGCCTTCTGTACAAGCGCTCAGTTATTTTTTCAAGGAAGTTCCTGCTTTGCGGATGAATTTTAGGATGAATTCAAGACATGGATGAATTCGGTCTCCATATGGATGAACTCTGTCCTTCGAAGTTCGACTGAACTGGCCTTCAGTCGACAGACTCACGGAACAGAACTGGCAACTGAAGGAAGGGACCATGACGCGCCACCTTGACGATTTGCTCAAGACATGCACAGCCTCACACTTGCGGTCAAACTGGAGAAACGCGATTTTCATGTCCTACCTTGAATGCAGTTGCCGAATCTCTGTCGCAACGCATTGTGTGGCCAACGAAGAATCGCCGCATTTCTTTTGAATTGGGAATTTTAAAGCTCTTGAAGCTCTTGAAGCTTTCGAAGCTTTTGAAATAGAATATTCAATTTTCTCTTCTATCCATGTCTGTAGTTTCAGCTCACGCTGCACTCTCTTCCTTGCACCGGACTTAAAGCTCCATGCATGGTTCCCAGTCTCTTTGTGAATTTTCGTTTTCCATGTCTACACTCATGGATTGAATTCCGTTAGCATTGGAGATTGGAGATGCTGTACTTTGTGCGAGGTCAGTAATTCCTGATTGGCGATGGAGTTGTGGAGTTTAGGTTGCGGAATTTCTGTTATTTTTATGATTTCTGTGATTTCTGTGGGTGCGCGAGGGTTGAATTGGGGTCGGTAGTTGAGTAGGACGGATTGACGCGAATTTTAGGTCACGATGGGGATTGAGCTGATGGAAGGCGGGAGGCCATTGAATCCGTTCGGATGGGTCGAGAATCATGTGAAGGCGCGAGCGGTGCAGTTGCGCGCAGCTGTGCAAGGATTGTTTGATAGTCGGAATCAGCATTTGAGTCGAATTTACGAGCGGCACCAGAAGATGGACGAGCGGGTGAAGCAATTCGCTAGGGTTTGGATGAACGAGGAGCAGCGTACTGCGCAATTCGGTGCCGTCCACGAGCTTGGAATGAAAACGCATAAGAAAATGGATCGCACCATTCAATTCTGGACTCGCACAATCGCCATCTACGCGAGCTACAAGGTTTGCTTGCTTGCGCAATCAATAAATTCGCCGCTTTACTTGAATTACTAATGAAGTTTCAATTCTTGAAATTGTATTAATTCTATGAACTAGGTAGGGCGTAGCAATACTGAAACTGTACTCCTTGGAATATGGATTCTAACCTCCAAACAGCCAAGATGCGCAATTTTGCTGCCGAGTCATGTTTTTCCAAAGCAGTTTTGAGTGGGCCATATGGGAACTTTCTTTTGTACAATTTTGTTAGAATGCTCTTCACTGATTCTATCGATATAAAATTTGGCCTCATCTGGATTACAATATGACCAATCGAATTGGTCGGTTTATTACCAAAATCCTTGAGGGATTACTAGTTTGAACTGGACATTGCAATGTATTCATTGGCATCCTCTAATCCATTGTTAATGCACAGGCAACGCAGACTCGTGTCCAGTTTGTGAAGGATGAGGCAGAGCGCGAGCGTATATGGGAGGAGCGACATGAAATTGCGGCGGACAGGATTTACTCCATGTGTACCGAATTAGGGGGATTTTTCTTAAAGGTAAGTATTTCATGCAATTTAGAATGTAGACTTTCCTTACACGTTCATCATCTGCAAGTGACAAGGTTGTCATGGAGATGGTTCCTGTTCCTCATTTAGGTCTTGGATTAGGTAATTGCAGTTTGGTAACTGTGGCTTTCATTGCCTTTAGCTGATACAGTGCCCATGCAAATAACATTTTAAACTTACAATCAAAATCTGATCGGAGGACATTGTATTTGGAAGCGAATCTGCATTATCCAATTGTAGAGTCTGAAGATCACGCTCCGTTTCTCCTGTACTTGAATTGATACTAAGTATGCTAAAAGTCAAAATTCTAACGGACTATCAAAGTTTAGGCTTCAAATTCGACTCTACACTTTGACCGTGATGATAAAATTTTGCATTACCAACTTGAATATTACCAACTTGAATTTGGTAACTTGCGATATACTCCCTCCGTCTCGAAATGATTGTCCACTTTGAATGTCATGTTTTTTAAGGTTGTTTTGAATAGGTCAAAAAAACGCTTCCTTGTGGCTAATTTTGTTTAGGTTGCAATGAATACATGTAATGTTCTTCATTGATTCTAGTGATATAGAATTGGAACATTTCTTAATTATGTTTTTCACAATATGGTCTCAAAAAAATATCAACAAAATTGTGGACAATCATTTCGGGACGGAGGGAGTATTGCAGATTATATATCTTCTAAATCAGATTATACAGTGGGTTGTAAGTACGATTTAGAGAGCCGAGCGTCACTGGTTTTAACCCCTAAACGTCCAAACTGCCTTTTTTGGCAACATAGCGATTTTGGGCAGCTAATTGCGTATGGAGTTTTTATTGTTTTTTGCTGAAATTTTCACACAATACGGGGACGAGGTTTGTCTTTAAGGCCCAACAATTTTCATAACTTTTGACTTCATTGTTCAAAAGTTATTGCATGATCTGTAATTTTCAATGCTCGACGGGCAGCCCAAAAAAAAATCTAAAAAATCTAAAAAAAAACTTTTTCAAAAATAAAAATTTGAAATTGGCTCTTTAGATTTGTATATACTTGGAAAGCTTTGAATCATTCCATTTTGATTTATGAGTTGAAAGTTATCAGGTGCTCTAGTTTGCGGGTAGTTATGGATTCCCTACTCAAAAATAAACTTTGGAGTCCTTAATTTAACTCAATTTTTAATATTTTTTGAAAAAAAAAGAAGCATATAATGTAAATTGTTTATTACTATATTACCACTATTGGGATTAGAATTTTTCAATTTTATAATTAAATTCTTAACAATTTAGTGTTTTGAATCATTCTCTACTTCTTTCTACTTGCTATACTTTTTCTATATGTTGTACAATTCCAAATGATCTAAATTTTTTTAAGCATCTAGCCAACTTGCCTTGAAGAATGAATCCAAAGAAGCACAATTAGTTTGGAGATTTTTTCATACAAATGTGACCTTGTGAAGTGCAGCTGCCCGTATTTTTACAGGGCTAAAAAAATGAGTTTTGTCACTTCAAACGTTAAAATCTTGCAATCTACAAACTCTGAAATTCTGAAATTTTTTCCACATATTTCCAAACTAGTTTACTACAAGATCCTACGGTTACTTGGTCCAAAAATGTTTTTTTTATCTAAAATTTGGTGCTTGTGTCAGAAATGGCAGTTTTGGACTGTTTTTGGTGAAAACATAGTCTCCGACGTTTAGGGGTTAATCTTCCTCTCCACCATTGAGAATTTGCCACATCCTGCATGGGCATTGTGAGGTATTTGCATTTGTAGTGACGGTGATTGTCTGACTTTTGTGTCTGGCAGACGGCGCAAATACTGGCAAAACCCGATCTCGCACCTTTAGCATGGGTTAAGAAATTAGTAGTGTTGTGCGACCACGCCCCACAGACGCCCTTAGCGACTGTTTTAAAAGTTTTAGAGCAAGAGCTGGGAAGGCCCGTGGAAGAGATCTTTGAGCACTTTGAAAGCGAGCCCCTGGGTTCAGCATCTATTGCTCAGGTACCACGAACTTGATCATGCTATGTGAGCTTTAGTTTTCTGAAAGCTTAGTTCACTGCCTGTTGGATTGAAAGTCTCTGCGATGGTTAATTTGTTGCTTTGAATTTGATATCTATCAAGACTGTTTGCAGTGTCCCCTGTTTGTTTTGTAAAGCAACAGCAACAGAGGTTTTGGTATATTTCTTGTGAGAGTCAGAGTGAGCTACCTCTTGTACAAAATTGAATGTTTTATTTGTGAAGTGAAGAGAGATTACTGCATGGGAAAGCAAATTTCGAGCATCTCAAACTTATGGGCTTTCTGTGTAGGTTCATCGTGCCAGGATAAAGGGTGCATCTAATGATGTTGCTGTCAAGGTAATTCTGTCATTTACTGTGACTTCTAGGTTTCCGAGGTTTACCGTTGCATTTTTCTTGTCGTACGCGACTTCGGTGTGGAGAAGAGGCTGAAGATTTGGAAATTTGGACTTAGGAAAGACGGTTTTATTTAGTCACAGTGTTCTTTCTTTATTTTTTTCTTTGACGATGTGGAAGCGTATGGTAAATAGGTGCAACACCCTGGAGCACATGACTTGATGATGACGGACATTCGGAACCAGAAAGTTTTTGCCATCTTCTTACAACGATTCGATGTACAATTTGATCTAGTCTCCGTACTCGATGAACTCGAAGAGCAGGTTTTCACTATTATTTTTCTCTTTTCATTGTTTCGATGCTCTTCTATTCTTGTTACTTTGGGTGATTTTTTATCACGGGTTATCGTCATGATTAGCTGACACCTTACTCACTCTTGCAGATTGAATTCGAGTTTGATTTTGTAAGAGAGGCTAAATCTATGGACCGCATTTCTGAATCCTTTAATGTGGCTTACAAAGGGAAACCCCCCATTGCGATACCTCATTCTGTGCCAAACTTGGTCACTGAGTAAGTTTATACGGAGTGAATTACTTTAAGATGCGTTGTGCTGGATTGTAAAATTGATATGATCCATTGCTTGTCCGTTACTCATCCACTTCACATTCACCTAATGTACATTGCATCCACCTCATTGCTTTTTGTTCCTTGTAAGCTACGGAAATATGCCTAAGCACACTCTCAAAGTCCAATTGGTTGTCAAAAATCTCCTGCTTCCTCAGTGTGTTTTAAGCTTTTGAGTTGATGACTTGCAGGAAAGTGTTGGTCATGGATTTTATGGAAGGCACACCGATCTTGAAAATGGCGGATGAAATGGCGAAGCGGGGTATCAATCCCAATGGTTCAGTTGCCAAATATGCTAAGAGGTCTGGATCGTATAGAGACTACTCATCTTGAGTGTGTTCTCTTGGATCAAGCATGTTCTAATGCATTTAGTTATGTGCATATTATGTGTGCCTGGGTTCGATTGTCAGAAATTCTTCTTTAATGCATTGAGAATTTGCAAAAAGACGAAGTACATATGTGAAGTGAGAACACATGTAGAGGATGAATTATGGCGTATCAAGTGGTGACCACTCTGGACTTCTGACTTAAACTAGCCCTGGCTCATCTGGGTCTTCAGGAACATCTTGAGAGACTTGGCATCATCTTATGGGAAGATGATTTTAGGTGATGGCTTCTTTCAGGCTGATCCACACCCTGGAAATGTTCTCATCAACAAGAGAGGCAAGGCAAGCACCCACTTTCTTGACTGTTTAACGTCATGGCTGTCAGCGAACATTTCAGTAATATGTTTTGAATCCAGAATTTTTGCTAGGACTTTTTCTTTTCTTTTTTCCTTTGAAGGTGGCTGGTTTCTATTAGACCAAGAAGAAGAAAATAATTACAAGCTAACCCGGATCCCAAGTCTGGATGGGGAGGTTAGCGTTAGTGGTGAGGGTGGAAGTATTGCTAGGACTTTTTCATAAATTTAAATCCTTAGTGATCCACTGGGCCTTATGTTTTTTCAGGTCATATGGGGACTTTCTTTATTCCGATATTTCCCACTGATTCTGGTTATATAAAAATTGTTCCCATTTGAATTATCCTTTTCACCATCTCGAGTTGACCATTTTTTAAACCATGAATCCTTGGTCCTTTAGGGTATATATATCGTACTACTGACCGCAAAAGAGTCGAGTGACAGCTTCAATTTTATATGAACAGCAACTTACTGTCATTAACTATGCCTTCGATGTTTGATATCTCGTCTGTAGATCTCTTTTCTGGAAGTTACGGTTCCTGAGATGGTTGGATTATTGCAGGTGGCACTTCTGGATTTTGGGCAGGTGAAAGAGATCGATGATGACATCAGACTTGGTTTTGCACGACTAGTAGTAGCACTCGCATCAAGCAACGTACGAGAGATTGGCCTTGCGTTTCGGTAGGTTGCTTATTTATTTGAACCGAAAGATGAGCGGTTGGAATTACCATAACCTGCAGGTCGAATCAAAATTCAATTATTCCATTGAATATCTCATTGTGTAAGGATACCTTATAAGACTCTCTTTAGTGTCTCTGGTGGAGGGATGAACTATTCAGAAGCGAAGTTCCAATTAGGAAGAATATTGGATGTCCAAGTTCAGTTGTCAGAGGCTTCATTGTTGATCTTAGTCCCAAATGGCGAAGAGTGGTCGCTTTCAAATCTTTAGGAGGTGACATGAACCATTTTGAAAGTTTCAATGAAAGTAGGAAAATTTAGCAATAGAAAGAAGATATCATACCCTACATTTTTATCAGTAGAAATATATTTTGAAAACTACTGAAAGCAACTAGTAGCTTCCTCAGTGAAGTTTATATTTTAGCTTGGTCACTTAAATGTTTAGGTCTTGTTGTTTCTATTCTTTTGGAGATAATGAAAAGTTTCCGAGATATTTCACTTACATTTGATGGTTTGGTGTGTCAGGGATCTTGGTATCGAGACCTCGGTATCTGCAGAAAGCGACCCAAAGAACTTCAAGTTATTAGCTATTATGATGTTTGATACGAAGCTGCCTCCGGGGATTGTCGTTGCAAGCCCATTTGCTGATGATTCAGTTCTCACTGATATTTCTGTGAAGGTGCTCACGCGATTCCCAGTTTGCCAATCGAGTATTATTGTTTGTTAAGGATTTCCACTGTCTGTTTAAGTTGCATGCTGAATTTCTATGTGACTACTATTATTAGATGATATACATTGTCCATATTGCTTGAAATTGGATGCAATTCTGAGGATTTGAAACTGCGCAGACGTTTCCTCGAGGCTTGTTTTACATCTTGCGTACTATACACATATTGCGAGGACTCAGTGTAGGAATGGATTCGCTTTTTTCCTCAGCCGAATTGTGGAAGCCCCTTGCATTACAAGTGTTGGCGTCCGCTGGGAAATCCTTTCCCAGTAGCGATCCAGGTGTGTGTTACATTTTTCCTTCGGTTTCTTAACCAAGAGGTCCAAATTGAGTCTCGTTTTTCTTAGACGTTTTGAGTAATTCATATGGGGATTTTTTTTTGTTCGATTTTTTTTTATTTTTGACCAATGCATGCGACATTCCTCACTGATTCTGGTTATATAATTTTTTGGTCTCATCTCAATTCTACTTTCACAATACGACCAATTGAATTTGTCCTTTTCGAACCATGAAATCTTGTTCTTTGGGGGTTTAACGTCACCCTTTGTTTACTGTGAAGTCTAGCGTTCCTGCATTGTAGCTAATTTATGAGATTATCACCTTCTAGAGAACCCTTTTTGAGTACCCTCTGAACTGGTAGGAAAAGAAACGATCCCGAATATCATGTTTTCACAGTTGAGCTTAATTTGAACAAGCGAGAGTTTCTCTAACGAATGTGACTATTGTCTTTACATTGGAGAGAGTGGCAGAGCCTTGATAATAGCTTGCTTTTACTCTGATGTGGTATGACTTTTCTATAAAAAAAACTCTTTGTTGGCACTGCTTTCATGTGATGAAATGCCACTGCCACGCACTTATAGTATGCATCCAAGACGCGCTTTTAGTATTTTATTTATTTTCATACAATTTCTCTTTTGTTTGGGAACAGTTGCTGCCTTTGAAGCTTGGAAGCCAAGGAAGCTTGCTTGGGAGAGAAGACCAAGGTTGAATCGGCGGCGAGGAGCTGGAAAACACTCCCTTCATTGATCGGCTGCTTTTGGTATGTTGATAAAAGTGTGGTCTTTAGAAGTGGGATTCTCTACTTCATCTTTTCTACTGTTGAAATATAATTTCCACGTGGGATTCAAGAGGGTCTTAACCCCTAAAAGACTGTGACTATGTTTTCACCAAAAACGTTCCAAAACTGCCATTTGTAATACAAGCACCAGATTTTAGAAAAAAAACATTTTTGGACACATGTAACTGTAGGATCTTGTAGAACACTGGTTTGAGAAGATGTGGAAAAAATTTCAAAAATTTCCACCATGTAGATTGCAAGATATTAGCATTTGAAGTGACAAAATCCCTTTTTTAGCCCTTTGAAAAATCGGGCAGCTGCACTTCATAAGCTCACATTTGTATGAAAAAATGTCAAAAATATTGTTGGGTTCTTTGGATTCTTTGGATTCTTTCTTCAAGGCAAGTTGGCTGTGTGCTTGAAAACTTCAGATTATTTGGAATTGTCCAACATATAGAATAAAAATAGTAAGTAGAAAGAAGTAAAGAATGATTCAAAATACAACATTGTTAAGTATTTTGTTATGCAATTGAAAAATGTCAATCCCAATGGTTGAAATGTTGTAATAAACAATCTACATCCTATGGTTTATTTTTTTCCAAAAAATATTGAAAATTAAGTTAAATAAAGGACTTCAAAATTTATTATATAGTAAAGGATCCATAACTGCCTGCAAACTAAAACTTCTCATAACTTTTGACTCATTAATCAAAATGGAATGATTCAAAGCTTTCCATGTATATGTAATCTTAGAAAATCAATTTCAAATTTTTGTTTAAGAAAAAAGTGATTTTTTTTATCTGCTCGAACTACCTGTTTGGGAAAAAAGTAACATATTAGAGCATAACTTTTGACTCACCTTTCCAAATGTCATGAAATTTAGTTCATATGAAAGATATTCCTTGTCCGCCACCTTCTATTAAAATTTCAGCCTAAAATATGCAAATCTCTAGACACATGTACCTTCCGAAAATTTCTATGTTGCCAAAAAATAAATGCTAGTCCTTTAGGGATTAACCAATGTAGGAATGACAAGTAGTATAATTTGAGTGAGAAATCATTATTTTTTGTAGAAACAAAGAGCCCTCCACATAAGACAAGGTCACAAGGTTGGTGGAATTTTATAGAGTGCAGGAATAGTACTGGACCTAGATGAATTGTTTAGCCAATTTTAGTACCCATGGGTCTTTTCCATGAAGACTTTGGATGTTTAGCACATTTTAGTGCCCAAAGTCTTCTCTAGAATTGACAATTTGGAAAAAATCATTATAAAGTACTATTTGGAAAAATCTTTTGGAATTAATATAATTATAAATGAAAGTTACAGATTTTGAATTTTAGATTCCATTTGTACGCTTAAATTCACCAATGCTATCACCAATAAAAAATTTATAAATTTTGAAAGGAAAATTTTAAATTCCTTCAAAATTCAATTACAAGGATAATATTATCATTTTTGGAGTAAAACTTGTTGAAATAGATTTCAAAGCAGGTTCCCTTGACATGGTGATTTTTTGAAATTTTTGTATTCTTTAGATATATGACTTCATTTTTGCAAATCTAGTTTTGAACAAAAATCACTATGCAATTTCGGCTTTGTCAACGACTTGACATATTTCCACATTAGTGACTTTAGAAAAATATGTACTCTAGTAACACCAAATCCAACCATTAGATAGGACAACAACATGATACAATATTTTCACAAATTAGAATGGCTTTCATCCAATAATATGAATCTGTTCATTGTCCACAAATTGGACATCGGAGCATTTAAGGATTAAACAATTTAGAAACAATAAAAGAATATTAATAAAAACTATAATAAAATATTTAGAAGAAAAAATTAATAATCAATGATCTAAAATTAATAAAGGTTTAAAAGTTAGATTGATAAATTAAACAAAAGATATTAATGAAATGTAAAATGAATAAAGTATAAATCATTTATCTTTATAAAATCTAGAGCATTTTTTCCAGGCACAAGGTCCTAGTATACTTGTACAAATATGGTCTTTCAAATGGATATTGGATTGAGAGAATTGATGAGTAGGTCATAATAATTCAACTAAGATGTGATAGCAAACTAAAATAGTGCAACAAATTTTCATTCATTTATATGTTGTAAAGGTTGCCATCACAACTTATTGAGCCCTGCTATGAAGAAATGGGTCAAACCAAGTGACACCAACTTTTGCCTATGATTTTGCTTGTGGCTCTTTGTTGGCTCCAAACGGAAAGAAGGGAGGCTTTGTATTGACAAATGCTACCTTAAGGAAGTTTGAGTAGCTATCTTACCTGAAAAGCGAGTCAATAGTACATGGATAGAGCCTCATGTAGTGTAGCTACTTGTTGAACTTATCTCAACAATGTTTCAACATGGTATGACCTTAAACAAAGTTTTAATGCTTAGGCTAGCATCCTTGGGATTCTTCTTCCTAAAAAGAGCTTGGGTAGAATAGTGACTAGTTGACCACGATTAGTTGGACAAGTAGGGATCAATGTAATTTCCATCTTCAACACTTATGGACAATGTGTATGGTCAATTGATCACCGAAATGTCTCCAAAATTCTCCCTCTTTCCTAATCTTCAATGTGTAAAAAGAAATTGAGAATTGAAACTTAATGTATATCTCTTAGGATGTTCTTTAAGGAATGAACGAAAAAAAATACAGATTGGCCAAGTTTTGTTTGGATATTGCAGTTTTGACAAGCTTGATTTTCTTATATTAACCAAGCCCAAGAGACTTGTAAATTGTAATGCTATTGAAAAGTTAAACCTAGAAGGACACCCCAAACACTAAGTGTTTGATAGATGATAAAGAATCCTTCTATATAAGACAAAAAGTGCCGATGCTCATCCTTGGAATTTTGTGTGAAAAGGACAAGCCTTGCATAGTAGTTTGACTTCAAATGAGTGCTCTTGGTATGTTATAAACAAGTGATTTACACGATACCAAAAAGCATGATTTACACGATGACCAGCCCCACCCATCTAGGGTCCATCCTTAAAGGATGGACTATTACCATGGATATCATTCCTTTGATTATTGTGTGAATTATCCACTTAAAAAAATTGCAAAATCACTTATTGGAGGTCAAACCATTGTAGAAGACACACACACCTTCTTACAACAAAATTCCAAGGATGAATAGTTGCATTTTTGTCCTACTAGAAAAGGATTCTTTGTTATCCATCACACAAAAAAACGTCAACGTTTAAGGATTAAAGAGAAAGATGAGCAATTCTATTCCATTTTTATTTCTCATGGAGCTCCTAACTGGACACCAGATTTTTCACACTTCAAATGAACATGTGACTCAAGCGCACATGCTCAAAACAATCAAACACAACAAACTTGTGACGCACACTTGATTTCACCACCCTAACCAAGACAGTAAGGATTTGTGGTGTACCTTCAGTTTCCTTTTCACCAAGCCTAACAAAAATTTGGTTAATCTCGTATACAGGTACTCGTGATGTTGAATCCATGGGAGGTTCCCTAAACCCTAAAAGTCACAACTTGTAGAATAAATTGAAAAACTTGACTGGATACAATCAAGGTTGTCCTGCCAGACATGGCATCGAAGAAGTTTAGAAAGAAGTCTAGTAATCAGAAAGGGCAGACGCTGTCCACTTGGGGAGGCCTCGTAAGTTGCACAACCAGCTGCTGGCAAGGCTCGTTGCCAACGGTGCCCGAGTAGTGCTCGGGTGTTTTGTCTGCTGGGGATGTCGCGGTGTTGTCTTGGAATAGCAAGTCTCCCTTCACAAACTCGTGCCGCGTCCCATCCGTGGTCTCAATGTACCTGGAAAACAAAAACAAAACATCACAATCAAACTGTGAAAATCTTGCATTTAAATGGTGGCACATCATCAAGTTTCAGAGCTTTCCGACTTGTATTTGTGCAATGGAGAGCTCCAAAATCAGGGATCTCTGGACATGTGCACTGTTGCAGAGCTCTAGAAACGAAAGACTTCAAGAACAGATCGAAGTTTGCGTCTAGAAACTGTTGCCAAGTTTGTAAAATTCTGTCAATTTAACAGATTGGATCATGTTTTAGCAAATCTACATTCGACTCTGATCCTGTTGCAACTTACATTCAAATGCATTTCTGGTCCTAGGTAGGACTTTCTGGCACCATATGAATGAACTATGAATTTGCATCAAAGTGGTCATTAGAGGTATACCATAATTGATCCTAGACTCTCATGTTCAGGTGTACATTTTCCACACAAGTATAATTATTTTAGGGATTGGTTTGGGAACATGGTTTTGCAATTAGGTCGGTTTGCAACCGGCAACAAGGTCGCAATAAGGTGCGGTTCCCTTGAATAGGCTCGAACACAGTGCATTGGAATTCAAGTTTGTTTCTCTTTACACTAAATCTAAGAAGTTCCCAAGCTGTCTCAGCACAAGCAAACACGAAAATTTAATGAACTCCGTTGCAGGAGGCGAAGCAGACGTAGGACTCAAGCTGGAATTTAAGAGAGAACCTGGGGAAGTTGAATTGGGCAAATTGAATTTTCCTTTTGTGTCCAAATTCCATTCCTTGTGTATCCCCAGTGTATCCTATTCTATCGGCTCTGGATTGAACTCTTCAAAACTTCCAGAGATGGACAGTTTGGATTTCTCCAGTGTGAGATTTCGTAAGCTCGAACCTGCAGGAGCCCCATCCGGCTATAGAATTCTTCGAAACTTCCATAGAATGATGGACATTAAGGACTTTGACTCCAGTGTGAGATTTGGCATTATGAGGCGCTTACCAGGATCCGGAGAGCGTGGCCACAAACTGCACTTGCGGAGCCGGATGCAACGGCTGCGCCAACCCCACCGCCAGCTCCGTGAGCACCATCAGCTTCGGCCCTCCGCCGAAGTCCGACCTCACAAACTGCGGCAACGACGAGAAAACCGTCAAGTTGAACCCCTGCATCTTGCACTTGGTGAAGTGCGTCTCGCCTTCCTGGTCCGCCCACAGCTGGTAATACGAAAAATTCTCCGGCTGGGTACCACCCGGCGTTGCAGGACTGGGAGCCTGACTGGGAGCCTGACTGGGAGCCCCAATTGGAGCCTCTTGAGCTGCCACTCCTGCAACAATCACGAAACAGAGCAGAGTCCAGGCCAAGACTAGAGTCAGACTTCTGCTACTCGACCCCGTCGCCATAGCCATCGACATCGACATCTACTGTGTAGCTAGATCTCTTCCTTCTCCGGCCTTTGCTCTTCCCCCTGCCCTTGCTAACATACGCTGATGATGTCTAGCTAGTCCAAGATATCAACGGACAGTTGCTGCACAGATTATATCAACAGTCAGTACGTCTAGATTGGAGAGCACCAAGCCATGGCCTGTGAGAAAGTCTTGGTAAGTTAGCCGGCAGGACGCACATCAAGCTCTAGAAGAGACTGCTGGTGTCTGGAACGAGCTGAGTGCGACAATTGTCTCGCTTTCGGTATTCAGGAGCAGTCCTTGCTGTACTTGTGCAGGGAAAAAAAAAGGTGTTCGGATGCTTCGCCAGGGGGTGCGTCAGTCGTGACGTTGCATATGCCAGAGAATTAGTTGTCTTTTTTTGGCATAAATTGAAAAGTATGTAGATATTGGTTTTTGAGATGTACACAGGGTGTGATTTTGGACGTTGTACCCACATTTAAACAAAATGGAAGAACGTTGGGAATACACTTGGACCCCTTTAATTTGACTGGCTTTCTACAATGACATTCTACAAAATCTCAAACACTTTCCATGCTATTATAATTGCATGTTGCAGACTTGGCTGACATTCAAACTATTTGACTTGTAATTTGACTACTTCTCCAGCAACCAGATTACAAAAGGTTAAAGTGTATGGTAGAACCACCCTTTCCTGAACAAGGATCTATACCCAATCTATAGGGTGTAGCTATTTCCAACCAAGGATAGAACAAATTTCTAACCCAAGCTTGGAATGTTTTTTTTCTTCTCCTTTTCAAGGTTGCGATTAATAAGGTCATGACACATGTTCCAAAGTAGTGAGCAAGAAAGTAGGAAGTAGTGAGTGGAAAAGTAGTTCTTGAATAATCGGAATTGGAAGAGTCTGTACATTAGGTCTAAACCAACTTTGGGCTTCCAAAACTCAAAGTTGATTTCAATTCAAGGCATAAAAATTATCCAAAAAATTTGCAATCCCCATGATTTCTATCTTCCTACATGGCAGAAAAATTTACATTGCCTTATAGTGCTCCAAAACATACGCAGAATTGCATAAGTGGTTGACTATGCGTGATACTACCATACTATTCTGTCATGGAATTAAAAATCGAAATTTGAAAAGAAGAGAAAATGAAATATGTGAAATATAGACTCCAGAACAAATGATTTGAACCATGTGGATTTTCAAAAGTGAAATTGGAGGTTGTAGGGACAGCATACATGTTCATTTCTACTGTATCATCAAACCGTGCCCTTCCTCCTTCACAAATCCAACAGCTCTCAAACCTTGTTCCCTTTTTTCTCCTCTGCAACTAAGTTGCTCTACTCTTGCAAAGAAATAATTTTTGTACAGAGAGAAGCCCTTTTCAGGAGACTCTTTCTTGAAGTGGACAACACATTTTTCTTCGCAATGAAATCACTTTCAATTATTTGAAAAAAAAGCAAAATTTTAATTACTGTGAGTCATGACCAACAGCTAGAGAGTACACCTTAATGACCTTATGTACTTATTGAGGTATCATGGTACTCTCTTTGTCTCAAAATAAATCTGTGGTACACCGACTAAGGGCACCCCCATAAGAGCATCCCCACTCCAACTTGGCAAAAAGACACTCCAAGTGGCTCTTTGGAGTGTTCGAGAAATGCGGCCGGGTCGTGGGAAGGGAGTGTGGTCCACAGCAACACGGTGAACCCCACACTGCAACATTGTTTCGCGATTTAAAAGGCTAAATATTAAAATTTTAATTCATTGAGAGAAATGAATTAAGCGACTAACTTCCTTCGCTTCTGAAGTCAATTCCATTTTATAATATTGATGGAGATGGAGGAGAGAATCTCTTTATATACACATGGGGTGATAGGAGGTAGAACAACCCATGTGGGATAAATAATATTAGAATTGGTAAGAGCTCAACCACTCATAGTTAAGTCAAAATAGGAATTGTGTTAAAAATAGAATTTTAGACCTAATTTAGGCATAGTAGAATAACTTTTTCTAAAAAATTTTGAACTAAAAAAAGTTGTTAAATTAATATAAATTTCACCTCAAACAATCCGTTTGAGATTTGAATCTTCCAATAAAAAGTTATGGACAAATTTCAGAGAGGATGCTTGAAAATGTCAAAAAAAAATTCCCTTCCACCCCCTTTGTGAATTTTGTCCATAAATTTTGATTAGAAAATCCAAATCTCAAACAGATTTTTGGAGGTGAAATTTATATTTATTTAACAACTTTTCTTAGTTCAAATTTTTTTAGAAAAAGTTATTGTATTGTGACTAAATTAGGTCTAAAATTCTACTTTCAACACAATTCTAACTTTTTACAACGAGGAGTCAAGCTCTTTTATTCTAATTATCCCATACTTTTTGAGGGCTCACGATGGACAATGAATTTCTCTATAAAATCTACCTCTCTAACCTTACTTTTCACCATCTACCTATGAAACTATTCATTCGATTTGTCACCCAATTTATATTGATGATAATTGATTGTAATAGGAATAGTGACATTGGTATATAAATCATTTAAGTTGATTTATTTCTTGGTTATTAGGAATATGGCAGTAGCCTGGTGTGCCTAATACAGTAGGTTGTCATGCGTAGCCTGGAGCTCGTTCGTGGGGAAACCTGCCTGAAAACATGCGTTGCGTACCTCGATTCATGTGTCCTCTGACATACCCAGCCACGGGGAACGAACACTATTTTCCCGTCCGCTCTCTAGTTTATGCCGCGCCCGGCCACTCTTTGGGACTTGGCGTGCCTGCCGTGGAGCACGCATTTTGGCTGGGCACGGCCATTTGCCCAGTTTGAGTCACTTGTTGAGTTGGAGTGGGGATGCCCTAACAATATGCTCAAGCAACACACTCAAGCACATCAATGCAGGGCATTCAAGTATCACAAAAGATCAATGGTACAGAACCTTTACGGAGGTTAGTTGTGACATGTTGTCATGGGACTATTCCAGCTTTATTAAGCTAGTTTCCCACTAGAAACCTAGAAATCAAAGTTTTATTTTGAAACTAAGGTAAGGGAGGCACTCCATTTATGAAATTTTAAAAAAATACACACATCTATAGAGTGGGTTTCTTTGGTGGGGAAATTTTTCCGTGTGTAGAAATAGAGTTCGGAAGGTTTCTATAATTTTTCAAATTTTTATTTCTCAAAACATAATTACTATGAATTTTTAGCTGAAGATTCTGTTCCACCCATATTGGTCATATAGATTTTCCAATTTCCAATCAGGGTTGGTTGCAAAATCCAACAAGGGTTGGTTGTCCTATTGAGAGTCTTGTAGCCAATCCCAGTGTACCACAACTGCATCGGAAATTATGCCATCATTTATCACTATTCATTACTTCCTTGAAGAAAATGGAGTAATCTACATGGCCAAAATGAGGGGCTGATTGGGAATGGGTTGCTTCCCATAAGGTGGGTACCCCCCAAATCGCATTGTTCCTTAAAGCATACCCTAAAAACTATCCAAAATCATTTGTACTTAAATTGAAAATTGTCAAAGAGGGTTTGATGGCAGCTTCTAGGTACCTCAAGGATATTACAGGGAGTACACATTTCAATAAAGAGCTTGATAAAGTGTATTCCGATGACAGTTATTGGATTATAGAGTAAAGAGAAGAAAATTACATATGTTTAATGACATCATTTGATGATTTAAGTTAGTTGATGAGCTTGCATCTGTTTTTGAATTTTAATGTTGCGATTTGAACTTCTTTTTTTGTAATTCTGACACCTTGGAAGGGGAGAACTTGAGAATGTCATCGCACTCTTTGAGGGCTACCTATGAGTTGCTCAAAGTACTATGTTGTCAAAACTTCATATCCCTTACTGGGATTTTTTATTTGCAAAAATCAAAAATTTATTGTGCATTTCTTCCTTTTCAGCACAGCCCTTTGCTCTGTACTTTTCATTCTTAACTATTTGGCCCTCAAATTAACTACAGCCCAATTTGTGGCACTTTTGGATGTACCCACCTTAGGGGCTCTTCACACTACAATAGAGGGTCAAGAGGCTGTCAATTTCCACCAATCAAATTGCAAAAATCCATGAATTCTTGAAATTTCGGCCTCTCGACCTTTTACACTAGACAGCATAGTCAAGAGCCCGTCGCCCTCCAAACTGACAATTATGGCAGAAAATTAACTACATGTTGACGGACTCTTGACCATAGTTTGGGCCCAGCAAAAATAGAAACCCAAACTATGATCAAGAGTCCATCAAATTTTTTTTCTATAAAATTAGATTTGTTCTTTCTCCTCACACACTTTATTATTTGTTATTTGTTAAGGATAGAAGTCGAACTATATGGGTTTGGACTTTGGATTTGGCCTTTGGAGACTCAAGTTGAGAGGCCGTGCCCAAACTTTGAGTGAGAGTCCAAAGAAATGTCCATTAAACAAACCATTTTGTTGGACTCTCGATCATAATTTGGGCATGGCCTCTCAACTTGGTCGGCCCCATAGTGTAAAGTACCCCCTTAGTACTGCACTTTGAGGGAGCCATTTTCTTTTATATGGCTTACTTGAACCAAGCAATAAATAGGTGGGCCTAGTACCTCAGTGACATGTTGGGAATGGAAGCTTCCCAGATTGCAGTCAAAACCAAGCTTTCTCCATGATCCTAAGAGCAACGTGTTTTTTTTTTATAAATTTCAGACGAGTGTCACCCCATGTTGGCCTCATTGCACGGCCCAATTTTGGGAGGGATGAAGTTGAAGAGGTCCACATCTGTTAGTCCTTAGCAACGTGAAGACTGGTTGCGCAATTATATTGGTAAGATGGGGTCATTTATGGCAGCCACGTCTTCAAGTCCAATGTGATAATAAAAGTGGTTCCTAATCTTGGCCCCATCCAAGACTATTGAGTTGGTTACGGTTCTTTTCCTTTGATCAGATTGGTAGTTGAGGTGGCATGTACTTTGGATTCTCTGCGCAATGAATTTTTTTTTCATTTGTTCTAGAGAAATGAATTGAAAACCTCAGTAAAAGTTATCCCCGGTTGGGGAATTTCTTAAGGGGCTTTCATGTCAAAAAAAAGGGGGGACATATCTATTGTGAAACAATAGCCAAAATAGCTCCCATATTAAAAAGTTTTGACATACATATACATGGATTACAAGGTATAGTGAAGTATCCAAGAATAGGACTAAGTCAACAAGTCATCAATATTTAACTTCTTTAATCCCTAAAGTGTCCTTGACTATGTTTTCACCAAAAAAAACCCTCCAAAACTGACATTTTTAGGAAAGGTACCAAATTTTAGAAAAACAACAACATTTTTGAAGACATGTAACCATAGGATCTTGTAGTATGCTGGTTTGAGAAGATGTGGGAAAAATTTCAGAAATTTTCATTGTATAGATTGCAAGATATTAGTGTGTGAAGTGACAAAAATCCTTTCTTGGCCCACTGAATAATTGGGTAGCTGCACTTTACAAGGTCAAATTTGTATGAAAAACTGTTGAAAATGTTGGTACTTCTTTGGATTCATTCTTCAAGGCAAGTTGTCTATTTTTTTTCAATATTGAAAATTGAATAAAATAAAGGGCGTCAAAGTCTATTTTAAAATAGAAAATTCATACCTAACCACAAACTAGAACTCCTCATAGCTTTTGACTCATTGATCAAAATGGAATGATTCAAAGCTTTTACCAAAAAAAACAAATCTAGAGAAATAATTTCAAGTTTTTATTTATGGAGAAAGTAATTTTTTGTGATATGCCCTGTCTGCCCGAGTTGAAAAATAAACTATACATTATACAATAACTTTTTAACCATGTAGTCAAAAGTTATGAAAATTGTTTGGGCCTTAAAAAAAACTCGTCCCTATGTTGTGTGAAAATTTCAAAGAAAAAATAAATAAAAACTCCATTTATAGTGAGCTGCCCAAAATTGCTATGTTGTCCTAAAACACATGCTGGTCCTTTAGACATTAAAGAATAAGCATGTTGGATTTTCACAATCTAATATTCATTCCATTTCAAGCTGACAATTCTTAGTCTTTACAAAACAACATCAACATACTCTAGCATTATTTTTCTTGAATGAAGAAGAGGCTATTTTATTCGTTTAAATATTGTAATTGTGTAGCCTTGAGTACAATCTCTTTTACTACGTAAATTCTTCATAAATACATTTTGCTTCTATACATATTCTAAAGCAATTGATATAGCTAGTGTGCTCTAATAGGACATATTGCATTGAAATTATGAAAATTGTTGCCCTCTTGAATTTCTAAAACAGGGATTGTCCTTGGCAAATTTTCAAAAAATCAACAATTTTTATTGTAAAAGTTTCAAAGGTGCTAGTATGTGAGCCCAAGAATGCAAGCTCATGAGCATTGAGCCTACAATGTAGATACCTATAATATAGGTACCACACATTATAGAAGGTGTATGTATCATAAACACCTGTAATATGGATATTTGTAACGTATATACACTATAACCGTAGATGGATATACACCTATAGCATAGGTGTATAGTATTCTAGGCTTACGGGCTTACACCCTTGTACTCACATAATAGCAACCCTCTAAAAGTTTCATCATTGTATAAAATCCTCTTTAGGACAAGAATTTTCTATTAGAGGTTTTTGAAGTTTTGATGTTGGCTTTACAAGCCGATCAAATAAGGATCCTGCATCTAAAATCTTCCAAATAAGAACCTGACAATGGTTTTTAAGTTAGCATGTCCCTCAAAGTACGTAGCTGCATCAGACACAAAAACAGAGGAAGACTTCATATCATCAACATTAAAGGATGAACTCAAATTTGAAACTAAGGTAGTCTGCTCTTAAAGCGACCATTTAAGAGCTGATTGCCTATTTCGGGGAAGCTAAACTCTTCAAACCAATTTTTAGTAAATTTTCGTAGGAGGAATGGTGGAATTGGCATCTAACCCAAGTTGTTTCATATTTTTTAGACATTTGTAGAATAAGTTAGGAGTTCTCAAAGATTACTGTTGTAGGTACCTATTTGTGACCATAGGTCTCTCAAAATCCATTCCTTTGCAACTTATAAAGAGATGTGGAGAAACCAAGGAGATTGATAGGCTCTTGCAATAAATAACTCTTTGTCCTCGATCTACTCAATGGCTAAAGTGGTCCATTTAAGGATCACCTCATGTCCATTCCAAAGCTTATTATAGGAGTGGTTTGCAGAAGATGGACGCTTTTAGAGCAGACTACCTTACCTCAAGCAAAAGACATTATTTAGTTGAAAGGATCACATCATAAGAAAGGTCTTTCTATAGAAACTATTTTTTTATGCAGTAGTTTTGGCAAAGTTGTTTCAATTGATCAATGACAAAGTCCATATTGATGTTTAACATTGTTGTAGTTCCATTTTAGTGTGGTTTAAATCTTAAAGTTTAAAATGTGTTTTTGGATAGAATGAAAAATTCAATGATTTATATTTTCGAATAGAAACCTCAATTATCAATTATCAGTGTATACAAGAATGACACAACCTCAAAGAATAGACATGTAGTTTAATTCTGTTTTACCTAACAAAACCCAAGACCCGAGCCCAAGACCACAAGTATAGGGAGGTATCTAGGAGAAATCATCAATTCTTCTATTGTTATGTGACTAAAGTCACTTATTTTGTAGATTGAATTGAGATTAGCTTTCTTTTAGGATTTAAACATACAATTTGTACAATTGTGCAACAAGAATCAATCTTATTCCCAAGATGATTAACCCTTAAAGGACCAACATGCATTTTTTGGCAATATAGAAATTTTGGGTAGGTACCTATGACTAGAAATTTTCATATTTTTGGCTGGAATTTTAATAGTTGTTGTGCACAAGTAATATCTTTCATATGCACTAAATTTCATGACATTTGGAAATACACGTAAAAAATTATGGCCTAATATTTTACTTTTTTTCTTGACCGGGCAGTTTGGGCAAATAAAAAAAAATCACTCTTTTCAGAAATAAAAACTTGAAATTGATTTTCTAGAGTTAAATATATGTGGAAAGCTTTGAATCATTCCATTTTGACTAGTGAATCAAAAGTTATGAGTTTGTAGTTAGGTATAGATTCTCTACTCTAAAATAAACTTTGAAGTCCTTTATCTTACTCAATTTTCAATATTTTTGGAAAAAAATAAAATCATAGGATGTAGATTTTTTATTAAAACATTTCAACCATTGGGATTGACATTTTTCAATTCCATAACCAAATTCTTAACAATTTTGTGTTTTGAATCATTCTCTACTTCTTTCTACTTACTATTTTTTTCCTTTACGTTGTGCAATTCCAAATGATGTGAATTTTTTTAAGCATGTAGCCAACTTGTATAGGAAAAAGAATCCATAGAAGCACCACCATTTTGGACATTTTTTCATAGAAAAGTGAGCTTGTGAAGTGCAGCTGCCCTATTTTTTGCAGGGTCAAAAAAATGATTTCGGTGAATTTGAATGCTTATATCTTGCAATTCACATGGTGGAAATTTCTGAAATTTTTACCACATACTCTCAAGCCCAAAACTACAAGAACCTACGGTTCTATGTGTCAAAAAAAGTTTTTTTTCAAAAATTTGGTACTTGTAATAAAAATGGCAGTTTGGAAGCGTTTTTGGTGAAAACATAGTCAAGAAACTTAAGGGGTTAAGATGCCAATTCAAATCAATAAACTACAACAATTTTTCCACTAGCTAAATTCAAGGCATGGTATGTAAGAATGTTCCCCCAACAATTCAATTGGCTTTGCAAGTTTTGTCCATTTGTTTTGACTTTACAGACTGTTACAATCCGGTGAAAAGAGGTTGTGTCACAGTTGTGTGTGTCACCCCAGCACTGAATTTTAGGAGCCGTTGATTGTAAAAAAGGAAAAATGGACTCCCTTTGAGCGCCATCGATTCTGCTCGGGAATTCCGCTCACTGAGGGCCGTTGATGAGTTATTTCATAAAAGTGACAAACTCAAGTGCTGTAGATGCTACACCGGTGGATAAAAAATTCAGGACCGTTGATTCAAGCCCCAATAGGATTTTGGCGCTTCGTGACTTCCTGAGCATCAACGGCTGCACCAGCCTGCACAATCTGGTGAGGTTTAAGGTAGACAAGCCTATTACCACCCTGATTTGCGATCTGACTATGTTGGAGTCAACTTCAATGGGGGAACCTATTTTTCAAAGGTGTATGCATGTTTCACGAATCAAATCCAAGTGGAATTATAATTTTCTGATGAAAATTGAAATTTCTATGAATTTTTGAAGTTGACTACCCTGAAATTACAAATCCGCCCATGGATTAATTTATAAAAGTCAGATCAACAACCCATTACCGCCATAGATTGTATCTATGAGTACTTGGATATCCACCAATCAATGGTAGACACGTTACCCAAGCTGAATTAATGAGCTAATTTTGTCAGAAAAATAGATGGACTTAGATGAGTTTCAGGGTGGTAATGGGGCCAAAAGTCAGATGTCGGAAATAGGAAGCTGACGGGAATAGGTTGGTTTACCTTACTACCTCAGAGTGGGTTGCCAGTAACCACCACTGTCTCTTTCCTGAAACTCCGTCAGTCTCCCTTGCAGCTTCTTCCTTATCACTGTTGTGCTTGTAGGTTGTGAGAGAATCCAAGAATTCAACCTTACCCACCGCGTACTCTTCTTCTTCTTTTTCTTCTACTCTTCACTTGCTTCCTGCCGGCCGAAACTATTCTTCTCGCGTTTTGAACAGTTTTGGTTTTTGGTTTCGATTGTTGGAGGGGCAGGCGCATTTTATGTTTTGTGTTTGGGTGGTGGATCTGATCGTCGACGAAATGGAACGACAACAACAACAGGCACACTATCACAGAATGGCAGCAGTGACGAGCATAGGGAAGGTGAATTTTTGGTATCATGTACTCTTCTTCTTCAACTACTCTTCACTTGCTTCCTACCGGCCGAAACCGTTCTTCTCGCGTTTTGAACAGTTTTGGTTTTGGGTTTCAATTGTTGGAAGGGCAGGCGCATTTTATGTTTTGTGTTTGGGTGGTGGATCTGATCGTCGACGGAACGGAACGACAGCAGGGACGGGCGCACCATCGCAGGAGCACCATCACGGAACGGCAGCAGCAACGGGCATAGGGAAGGTGAGTTTTTGGCATATGATTAGAGTCTGGCTCAATCCATTGACAGGTGAGGGTGCTTGATCTCATTTAGGGTTTGTATTCAATTGTTGTTCTATTTGCATGGACAGGTGAGGCTGAAGGAGCTGGATTCAGTAGCAGTTGAAGGTAGGGCAGGCAGGTAACCTCTTCTTCCCCCTTCTGGGTTTGGGAATTGAAGTTGGAGAATGTGTGATTTCTGTCTTCAAATCCTAAACCCATCTGTTGTCTTTGATTTGTGAAGCTAATCTCTGGTTTTCTATTCTTGCAAGAGGGTTGATTGTGTACAAGCGCAAGTTAGGCAGCTCAGAAGTAGCTTAGCAGCAGTGAGGTATTAGTTCAGGCAGCAAGGTGTTAAATTCATTTGTTTTTAGCTATTTTTAGAATTTTCTTGTGCTAGGCAAGAATCCAATGTAATTTCCTTGATTGTCAATGAACAATCTCTTCTTTTGCTTGACAATGGTTATCCATGGACTGCTTGTTTTGCTGCTCATTGTCTTTTGTTGTTGAATGATTTGCTTGTCCTTAGAGTTTGATAGTTTCCTTTTTCATTTCTCTTTGAACAGGGTTTTAGAAAGCCACCCTTGTTTCTTAGCTAGTGCCCCCCATGTCTCAAGTTTTTAAAGGATCCGCAAGGAAAGGCAAAGGGAAAATGAGATCTGAAGACATTGAAGCAACTCAACCGCCTCTAGCTTCATAGCAACCATGTCCCTCTCAAGAAGTACTTGTTCTTCAAGAGACTTCTGCTTTTCAAATGCCTCCTCTTAAAACCCAGAAGCCATCCACTTCAAAGTTGAAGGCTGTTAGGAAGCCTCCAATTCAGAAACCTGTGGCAAAGACTCTTGCCCTCAGGAAACCACCACTAGTAGAAAAACAGTGCCCAAATTAACAAAACATCAACAAATTTTTGTTGATTTAGGTACTGCATCGTCCATTTTCACAAGTTTTTGTTGATTTTTGTAAAAACTACCCAAATCAACAAATTTTTTTGTTAATTTGGATACTGCATTTTTAAATTAACAAAAAATCAACACTTTTTTGTTAATTTTGACTAAAAGAATTCTCAAGTAAATTTTTTGATTTGAAAAAATGTATAGATTATCATAGTTAGTATTCTATAAATAGTTTGTTTTTGGAAAAAATAAATAAATCATTCCCAATTTGGTAATTTTCAAAGTCAACAGACTTCAAAGACCATTTAGGCATAGCAAAACAACTTTTTCTTAAAAACTTTGAACTAAGAAAAGTTTCTAAATACAAGTAACTTTCATCTCCAAAAATCCGTTTGCAATTTTAAGTCTCCAGTCAAAAGTTATGACTAAATTTCATAGAGGGATTCCATTGAATTTTTTTTGACATTATGAAAGACCCTCTCTGAAATTTAGTCATAAGTTTTGATTGGAGACTTAAAATTGCAAACGGATTTTTGGAGATGAAAGATACTTGTATATAGAAACTTTTCTTAGTTCAAAGTTTTAAGAAAAAAGTTGTTTTTCTATGCTTAAATGGCCTTTGAAATCTGCTGTTTTTAACCAAAAAAAAGAAAAAAGAAAAACTTTAACTAGATAAAACAAAAAAAGAAACCACACACACATACACATGTGTATGTGTGGTGCATTGGTTTGAACCTTGCACCCCAAGAGTGAGGTGCAAGGTTCAAACCTTGCACCCAACCCCAAATGGGGTGCCATGCGGCGGTCTGCCCGCGTGGTGCGACTGCCCGTGTGGCGTTGCCACGTGGCAGAGTTTTATTGGTTTATTTTTATTTTTTTTCTTAAAAAAAAGAATTTAATTTAAAAAAAAATTAAAAATTAAAAAAAATTAAAATTAATTTAGTGTCCAAATTAACAGAAAATTAACAAAAAATCAACAGTTTTGTGTTAAAAAGTACCCAAATTAACACGTCCAAATCAACAAAAAAATCAACACTTTTCTGTTGATTTTTGTTGATTTGGGCACTGTTTTTTTCTACTAGTGCACGAGCTCATGTTCCACCAAAAGAGATGGAAGTCAGTGTCACTATTTCTATAGGCAGCGATGATATACCAACTAAATTACTTAAGAAGGTCGATGACTTTCTTCAAAAAGAGTATTTGTCAGGTTTCTGTTCTATTGAGCATGGCAATGGCTTGATGAGGCGTCATTTGCAGATGGTGTGCAGACTTCTCACCTCTTCTGCTGCGATGGTCAACAAAACTTTGAAGCGTTACCTTGGGTGGGATGATCCAAAAAAAGCGCCACTTGGGCACCACATCCTAACAAAGGCTCTTTGCAACACAGGTCTGCACACTTACATTGGAATGCTTGGTTATTGTAGCAAGGACAAAGGACAGGACCACTTCAAATGCATCCAAAAAAATGTCATTGATACACAATTGGAGGAAGATGAGGAGGAGTACATCTAGTATGGTACTCCTTTTGCCAAGAACCGTATTGTTCTTACTCATAAGAACTTCATTGAGCAAGCTGCTACATTTTGCATATTCAAACTCCGAAAACAATTGGGGAGCTTTCTTCCAGGAACTCTCTTCCCTATGCTTCAATCGGGATAATATATTCCATTTGCTTCTTGGGTCCTTCCAACCCGCCAAGGAGGCATGGAGTTCACGAGGGCAGCTGCGTTGTGGAAGTGTATGTTGAATCCATAGTCTGTGGAGATGGATTGTGTCACTCAGATTTTCTTTGAACACACCATCCCTGGATCTCGGCTAGCAGACTTGGATCGCCAGCGTCTTGGTACAGAGCTTGATGAGGCACGTGAAGGTGCACCTCATGAGTACGATATTCTAGGTATTTTCTTTTCTTTGCCTTTTCTCTTGTTTCTATATTTTTAGTACTTTATCTTCATCTTCGCTAATATTTTTCTCTCTTTCCTGTTTTTTCCTTGTAGGTGACATACTTGTACCATTGGTGCATGAACCAGTGATTGTTCTTGATGCATCTCAAGACAATCCGCTTCCCCATGATGACATGCTCGAAAAAGATCCAAAACACTCGCTTACAACAAGATGCTTTGCCATGTTTATTCCACTGGTGTATAGAGATCGTGATGTTGCCAATAATCTTATAGTGTAGTTTTTGGCCTAGAGAACTTTCTACATACTAACTAAATTTGACTAAGTTTTTGGACTGGAGAACTTTGTGCATTTTTTGTGATGCAGATGGACATTCATTTTTTTTCTTTTTCCTTCTCTCATAAGCATAGTCATTCTCTCAATGTTCAAGTTTTCAAGACTTCTAGTTTGTGCAAAATCTGAAATTTTGAAGACTTTCTATCACAAATTTTTATCTAAAATCTGAATTTTTTGACACATTCTCAAAATCTGAATTTTTGGAGGGTTTCTTAAAATCTGATTTTTTTGAGTTGTTTGTTAAAATCTGAATTTTCTGAGTTTTTTTGTTGAAATCTGAATTTTTTGACTTGTTTGTTAAAATCTAAATTTTTTGACTTGTTTTGTTAAAATCTAATTTTTTTGAGTTGTTTTGTTAAAATATGAATTTTTTGAGTTGTTTGTTAAAATATGAATTGTGCGCACACAGTGTCACTATGCTATGCACTGAAAAGTGGCTACACCAGCCAGACCCCACATTGCAATTACAGTCTCTTTTGAGTGCATTAGTGAGTTCACTGGATACTTTGATTTTTACTGGATTCTCTTTAGCTTTTCCATTTTCCAGCTCCTCCACCACACTGCAATTTAGCCAGCTCCTCCAAGCTTCTCAATGCAGCTGCAACTTTAGATGATTTATCAATTCTCAATTTGTCACATCTTCATCTCACAACTTCTCTTTTTCCATTATCACAACAACCCAAGCCATTGTCTAGATGATGATTTAATTGAAGATTTAGCTTTCAGACCATTTGTTAACCCATAAACGCCACTGAGGACGTTTTTTGGCCAATGAATGACAAAGAATCCTTCCCTATAGGACAAAAGTGCAACTATTCATCCTCTCAATTTTGTGTGAAAAGGGAAGATCATCTACAATAGTTTGTCTTCCAATGAGTGCTTTTGCATTATTTTAATCTAACAATTCACACGGTGACAAAACAGATGATTTCCATGGTTATGATCCTGTCAATTTATAGTTTGTGCGGAGTAACTTAATTTTCACTAATCATACTCATTCAATCAATTTGCCATAAACCACATACTTAATCAATTCTCACAAGAATGATCAATCATACTTAACTATAAAAATTCCTACACCTGTAGTTCACATAGTATGGACCAAATTGAGTCAATTTGATACACTCACACAAACACCAAGTTCTTAAGATTGTCAACTAGGACATTGCAAAGTTGTCAATTTGCACCGGTTTGATTACTATGAGATTTGCAAAATCAAATCCCATATGCTTATAAAACTTCCTCAACTTGTAAGGTGGGAGCACCCAAAATCAACAATGTATCCAATGGCGTCACACATGCTAGTCATTTTAAAACTTAAATTGTAGGTAGACCATAGATAGCTTATTATTTGTTGACCGAAATGGGAAGCTATGTATATTCTATCTACTTTTAGGTTCTAAAATCATTGCCTTACCTAGAAAGTGACACCATTGGTTACACTGTTGGTTTTACCATGCTTAGGTGCTTTGTAACTAGGTAAAAGCTTTGAAGTAGCTCAATTACTTATATTCTCACTTAAGTTGACCAACCCACAAGTCTATTAGAATTATAACTGCACACAATTTGTCACTCAATTGACAAGTTACTACTTACAATTTATCTCCCGAGCAACCAGTGCTTGTCACCTAAAATCTAGACCCTTGTGAACTCATTCCAATCAAACTATCACCTAATAAAAGATTCACATAAACTAACCATACTAATTGGTAGTGGAGACAAGTCAAGAGCTCAAGGAAAAGGGCTATGTCCTTTGATTGTATTGTTGAAAATATTATAATAGTCAAAAAGGAAATCTTTAAATTTTGAGCACTACAAAAAAACAAGGGTAAACATTACTTGTTCACAATGATTGCAAGCACAACAATGATTATTTTGCAATCATTGTGGACAAGAAATGAATTCTATAGTCATTGTGGACAAATCATGTTTACCCTTGTTTTTTTAATAGAGAGAAGATTCCGTCGCTAGGGCGCTCAAAGGTTAATTAGACCATACTTTGTCCCAGATACATTCAATCACTCAAGCTAGCTTTGCACATAATGTTCACAAGCAAATTGCAATTTAGCTCCATTGTATTCTTTCCAAATTTCTCATACACGGTAGTGAATAATCAAGGTTGTTAATATTTTCCACTGAGGTAATGCTTTTCAACCATTCATGTTGTTGATTTGAATTTCACACAACAAACCATCCATTGATACAATTCAGTGTTTTTTTTTTGGAGATTTGGAGCAAAATTGCACCAAAAAATTTTAGCCATCACCAAGCCTATAGAAAAAAAACTGAAAAAACACACTTAAAATCGCCCAATGGAGCGCACGGTGATGGGTCCCAGCATTATTTCCACGTGAAACTGTTGAGGCAGTAATGTCGACGTCGCCAGGACCGTTTCTCTCATCACGCTTGCGGTTTAGGGCAAGTAGCCGTTTGAGCTCCAGTTTGTGTCCACCTTCTGAGTTCTGGCGCCATCTTCTACGCTCCACCTTCGCATTGAGGGCCACCTTCTCTCTGGCATTGAAGTCTCCTAGTGCCACCTTCACATTGAGCGCCACCTTCTCTCTGGCATTGAAGTCTTCTAGTGCCACCTTCACTATGTATTCATTTTCGTATAGCCCACTCTCTGATTCCATTATTGTGTAGGGAGCCAGAGGATGTTTGAGTTTGTTGCATTCACAGCCACTTTGCGTTGTGTACTTGTAGCGGTATGGCCACATTCAATTCCACTTTCATTAGGGAGCGTTTGAAATTGTTGTTTGTAATTGGAATAATGGTTTGCTTTGATGGAGCTGAATATGGAGGGTTTAGGTCTGAGATGCTGCTTCATGAAGACAGAGTCATGGTGGATGGACTGCAGTCCAATTTCGTAGAGTTTTTGATTGCAAACCCAATATCCTTGGGTAAACTTATGCCATGTATGGTTTGGCGGCTACCTTTGTTTAGGGTGGGGCTTGGGGTTTTTGATTTCCATTCCTATCACTCTATTGCATTTGGAGGTGCAAATGGGGGCTGTCCATCATCTTCTTTTCGATGGCGGAGACTCCTTCCGCAACAAAGGGCACGCATGCCAAGTTGCTCGGGGAGAAGAAGAAACGCAGATTGGAGCAAGAGGTGAAGGCTGCTGAAAGGAAGGCATAAGCATCGAAACGAGTCTTGGAAGCGGAGGCTTGCAAGTGAGCACGGAATGTGAAAACTATGCGCAGTTACTTTAGCTCCACTCGCAATTCGTTCAATTGTGGGCCTCTGCATTCGATGGAGGTGGACGAGATTGGCGATCTGGGCGTTTTAGGTGCGGGATCCTCCAGTGCACCTACGGACACTGGAAACCCCTCCGTCGACACCGAAGTGCTTCACTCTTTCCCCACAGTTGTCCCTGTATCGGATGACAAAAAATTCTCGAAGGAGGGTCTTGACCTCAGCGATGACAACATGTCGGATTCCGATGATGATGCTTTCACAGATCCACTACTCTGGCGTGTTACAAAGCAGAAGAAGAAAGGCGCAGTGGTGAAGGCAACAGAAACCTCCAACGCAACCACGTTCAAGACACCAAAGAAGAATTACGACTTGCAGTAAAAATTTCATAGTGAGTAGGCCGCGAAAGAACCGTGGAGCAAGGTGGTGTTGGGGAAAGATGGAGCCATGCACATGGTGCGTTGCATCCCCTGTTCTATTGTATGTGGGAAACCTGTCCAAATGGCTCCCAAGTGGGACACCATTTCCAAGCGTAGGAATCAAGAAATTCACAAGAAGTGCTCCCTTTTGTACGCAGCTCGTGGGCCTACAACAATCGCAGAGCAGATTCAAGGATGTAGCACGCTTGAATCTCGGAAGAAACGAGTTCAGTTTGCAACATTGTTCCATTTGCTCTCGAATGGTAGACCAATGACTGAATTTGAATCGCGGTATGACTTGTATCAATTTTTGGACGTCCTAGACTTGCCGCAAAAACATTGGGGAGATGGGTCACAATAGTTAATGGCAGAGCACATCTATGATTTTGTAAAGCAAAAAATTTGAATGCTTGTGGGTGTTGCCTCATACATTGCTTTGTTTGCAGGCTAAAATAGTGCCTGCGATAATACTAGCTAGATTGCCATACACGTCTACGTGATGGTCAATTGGTGTTGCATGCCGCTTCTGTTGACGATACAGAAGGTCAATTTCGATGGAGCTTTTGCGAACAACTTGACAACCACCATCATGTCTGCCTTGAGTGCGGGAAGTGGGTTGATTGATTATGAGATTGCCAGCAAGCTGTTGTGCTTCGGCGTTGATGGAGTTTGTGCTTTCTAAGGTCAGAAAACTGGCGTCACGATTCAAATCAAAGGAAGGTACGCTCCTTTCACTACATGGATTCACTAATGTGCACATCGTCTGAACCTGGCGGCTCAATCTCTTTCTTCAATGACTGTCATGCACACAGTGGAGGAAGTTCTCCGAAAGACTCACAATTACTTTGCACATTCTTCCAAAAAGGTTGGGGAGTTTAAAGCTTTATCTCAACAACTTCAGTCCAAAGGGTTGAAGTTACTGAAAAATGTAAAAACTCACTGGATTAGTTGCATTTCCCTAATTCGAAGGCTCTTGGCTGAGTACAGAGGTGTCATAGCCATGATGTTGGCAGACAAAAATGACAAGGCATGGGGACAGAAAGCTAGGGTAAGATTTACATTCTCAGTTATGTCTTTTTTTGGAAATCTTTCATGCCAAAGTCTCTTTTATGCTTTAAATTTTCTTCCTTCATGTCTGTGCTTCCTTTTGTATTATATGTTGTTTCCTAATCTGATTTCTTTATTTTTTTTTATTTTTTTAAAACCAATTGTAGCAGTGCTGCAATGTACTATAGATTCGATAGATTGACACTTTACTTTATCGACCCTTTGAAGGCAAATTTGGCCCTACTCTTGGATCCTTATGTCTTATTGGGCATGTTGGCACTACTGCCAATGTTGGAGGTTGTAGATACTCTCATACAATGGGCATAGAAGAGGGATGCCTTTGTTTGTGACTTTCTGGAGGCATTAGGCCTATGTCAATCCAACCTTTTCAGTTTCTACTTGAATGCTGACATTGCATTTTGGAAGGACAAATTCTATGCTTACAATCAAGTTTTGTAGTGCTCTCATGAGCAGATACTTATGAAGTGGGATGCCAACTTGAACATGCCTTGTGAGACTTTCACATTTGTGGTGGGTGGTGAGTCACTCTATGCTTTGCATGATGGCGGTATGGTGCACCGAGAGGGGTTTGCAATGATAACTGCTTTAGTCCAAAATGATTACAAAGGTTTGTTCACGTTTTCTGTGCTTCAGTTGATACCTAGGAAGTACTACTGAGCTTGCCATGTTTGCTTGTCCTTTGGTTTTTGGGTTATTTCCATTCTCTTTGTGGGATTAATGCTTGCCCATGTTCTTCATTTCCAATCATGTAGTACTATACCCCTAGAAAGTAGAAACCAGTACCTTCATCATGTTAACATGTTTAGTATTTCAATACCTGTTGTTTTGTTTGTGTACAGAGGCTGCATAGAAACTGATGAATGAAATGACGAGTAGGTTTCCTGATCACAGTCTGCTGGATGTGCTTGGATTGTGTATCCGTAGTATTGGCTGCAAGAGGATTATAATGCTAGTTTCTGTAAGCATTTGGACGTAATCAAGAACTTCTATGGAGAGCCGAAGTAGGTTGGTGAGGGTGAGAGCAAGAAGTTTGTCCCTACCGTGTTGGACAAATTCCTTCTCGAGTTGGAGCAATCTCTTTAATTTCAAGATTGCGATGATTGCAAATGCCCATGTTGCAATGGAGATGCCTCTATTAAATGCTCTACTACATCAGTTGGTGAATCCTCTTACCAAGCTTTGGAAGACATTGGACGGCAATTCTTCACTTGGCAAGAATTTTGGGGAATATGTCAAGCTTGCCCAAATTGTGTTGGTGCATGTATTGGGCAACGTGGAAGATGAGCGTACCTTCTCAGCCCTTTCGTTTCTCAAAGATAGGTTGCGTAACAGACTTTAGGACCATCTTGGCTTGGTTGTTGGGATGCATTGTCAGAATGTTTATTCTCTCAAAAGTTTTTCATATGACGATTGTTTTAAGCAGTGGATGCTAGCCACTGAGCGACAGCGGTATGCATTGACAGCTTGATAGATGCAGGAGGTACAACATGAGATGAAGACTTCCTCATGCAAGTATTGTTAGCTGAGTAGCCTAGTCAGGCAGTTGATAAGGCAAGTTACTTATTTTGAATTTTGATTAAGTTTTCTTTGCAAGTTTGTGGGACTCTTATGACTGCACTTCCCTTTTTATGCAATGGCACTTCACTTGTCAATCATAATCAGGAGCTTTTCAGTTTTTAGTTCATCTTTGCATTCATTAAAATCGCCATTGTTATGCTACATGTTCACTCAATGTTGTTGAAATTTCGTTAGCATTTGCAAGATTGTAAAAATTATAGCCTAAACGAATTTCCAAGTGGACATTGAGGAGCATGATTTCCACCACATTCGAATTCCTAGTCACCACATCCTGCACCACACAAATTTCTTGCGTACGAGCCAATGTCATTCATTTCAATGCAAAAATCTGACTATGAAGTCAAAGTATTGGGGAAGAAAACGACAAATGTAACAAAATAAAAGCCACCTGGCCCATCCGCTTTTGCTCTCTGTCTAGAAAGCAGCACCCAACACCAAATGAAAAAAAAAACACTAATACAATTGTGTCACACATAAATTCTCCAACCACCCACTTACAAATTCACTCATTGAATCCAATAAACATCACTACGCACAAGAACAACTCGCTTGGAATTCATAGCTTTCTGAACCAAATCACTTATTAAGGTAACAGGTTCAAAAATCAAGCTTGAAAATTGTCCACCTCATAAAATGTACATTGTATGTACATGTTGCTTTTTTATAGCCTTCAGTAATGTACAAACAATGCACATTTTAGGAGGTGGACGATTTTAGAGCCCTAAGCCATTTCACTTTCAAAATTTTATAACTAATTCCAGAAAACTCCGAAAAATATGAAACTACTTGGGTTAGATGTCAATTCCACTTATCTTTCAAGAAAAATTTACTGAAAATTGTTTCAAGAAGCTTCGCCTCCCCAAAATTCAGTTTCAGCTATTAGGTGGGTGATTTCTGGACCTGTTACCTCAGATCGATCAGTGCACACACCGAGTAAACAAAATACAATCACACACAATAAACTGCAATGTTCAAGACAATCTGAAAAGCAGAATAAATTGCAATGAAGGAGTTTGCGGAACAAGTTTGTACATATGAGAGTTCTGGTATGCTCCAACTGAGAGAGAAAATAGACATCAATTTGACCTTCCCTATATTCCCAATGTGACAAAAAGGACGGCTATTCAATTTGTCTCTTCTAAATTTGTTTATTTGAACTGCTTCCAAATGATTGTACTTTGACTTGTTCAAGTTTACTCTCACAAATATCCCAATCACTGTACTCTCTGCCCCAAAACAATTCCATGGTTTGTAAACATTGGTTAAAATAAACTCAGGTTGGAATTGCACTAGAAAAAAACAAATATGCAGATAACAATTTCTCACACTATAGTAGTACTGTAATGGTACTAACACATATTGCAAGCATACAATACTATAACGCATACTATAAGCACACGGTACTATATTTTTTTTGACAAAATCTAAGGCTTATTTTAACTACACTAAAATTGGTAAATAGTGTTGGCAACACTAATTGTCCCACCTAACACTAATTGTGATTTGCAAGGTTAGTGTTAGATCATTATTTACCCATTCTAACACTATTGAAGCTCTATAGTAAAATTTGGTCATCTCCAGGGAAAGACCAGAGTTTGACGACAGGAGTTAAGAGCTTCCCCACTACAGCTCTCGAAACAAGCTCAAAACAGCGAATGGTCAGGCGGACGCAGGGGAACGGCCCCATGGTAGGCAGAAACAGATTGGGCTCACCACATTTTAATGAATACATGGCCAAATGGTGGAGCTTGCTAATCCTAGTATTACAAGTTGTAAAAAAATGAGATAATGCCAATGTTATTTCACACAATACCTTCCAAAAATCTATTGACAATATATGTAATTTACGGTGTTGGCATACCTTACATTCTAAGAGGGTGAAGAGATGGTTTTATAAAGAAACTCATTGTCCATTATGGATTCTCAAAGAGTATGGGATAAATTGCGGATGAAAACTTGATCACTCATTGTCAAAACTTAGGAATTGTGTTGAGCTCCTAGTAATTCCAATTTGAATATACCATATTGATTGGTCAACATCTTACCACTTCACATGCATATAAAGGTATACTATTATCAATAGAAAAATCGACTTAAGTTGTAAATTCTTTTGAAAGCTCAATAGACCTATTTTCATGAATTGAAAGTTGATTTTCATAATTTACAATCTTGAAATATAGTTCTTACAATCAATTTTTTATCAACAAAACTTTCACAGGACGTGTACCCTACTTGGCGAGCCTGTTTGGCGTGTTTGCCGCCACAAAAGAAGTTGACGTGCCCATTTGTCAGCCGTAGCGATGCTCTAAATGTCCCAACACTATTTACGCATGAATTGGTAAATAGTACTGGGGGTAAAAAACAAGGAGCAACACTAATTGCCACCCAACACTATTTACCAATTTTAGTGTAGTGTTATCAAATCACGGATTTATTTTGGGGCAAAGGTGAAAATATTTAGACTTAGGAAGCTAACTTGTGAATGGTTTGAGGTGACATGGACCCCTTGAGAATCTGACATGGAAACTCAATTTTGGCACTCAGTTGCGAAATCAGACCTTCACGTACGTTAGACTTAGAAATCTACAAGACATTGTAATTTGTTCTTCCACATCCCTCCTCCACGATCCTTGGCACATCCATGATTTAAGGCACACGGCATCCTTCTAGATAACCAACAATGGATACCATGCCTATCACCTTGCACTCCTCCACAATTCGGCATCCTATCTTCACTACTGTGGAAGAGGTGGGGGCAAGAAAATCACAAACCTGGCCTACAATTACATCACCTTCATCACCTTCATCACCGCCAGCTCCGTGAGCACCATCAGCTTAGGCAGCTTTGGCGAAGTCCGACCTCGCAAACTGAGGCAACGACGACGAGGAGATCGTGAAGTTGAACCCGCACTTGGTGAAGTGCGTCTCACCGTCTTGGTCCGCCCACAGCTGGGCAGCACTCGGAGTTGCAAGACTGGGAGTCAGACTTGGAGCCCCGATTGGAGCGTCTAGAGCTGCCACTCTTGGAACCAACCACGACGAAGCAGAGCAGAGCACACTAGTGCAAAAGGGTGGTTTAAATGACAAAAGTGCTTAAATGACATTTTTCAGAAAAAAAGTCATTTAAACCTTATCATTTCAACACCACTTTTGCAATAGTGGCAGAGTCCAGGCCAAGATCGACTACAGTCAGACTTCCTGCACTTCTGCTACTCGACCCCATCGGCATAGCCATCGCCATCGCCACCGCCATCGATATATATATACTGTATTACTTTCTTCTCGTTTGCTCCTTGCTCTTGCTAACTTACTACGGAGTACTAATGTCTAGCTAGTCCAAGATATAACTTATGGGCGGTTACTGCAAAGATTATTTACAGTAATTGTCTAGATTTAATTAGTTGGAGAGCACCAAGCCATGGCCTGTGAGAAAGTCTTGGGAAGATAGGCGGCAGGAAGAACATCTAACTTACTTAGCTCTACGAGACTGGTGTTCGGAGTTAGCTGCGAGCTGTGCCTGCAGGACAACTGATTGTGTAGCTTTCGGTACTCAGTGCAATCCTTCGTTGTGGTTGTGCAGGGAAAAAGAAGGTGTTCGGTTGCTTCGCAAGGGGTGCGGCAGTGGTTGTTTGTTTGGGTATAAGTTGAAAAGTTCAGGTAAGGGAGGCAACCCATTTGTGACCACTTAACCCCCCAAAAAGGAAAAAACATCGTTTTTTTGACAACGTAGTGATTTTGAGCAGCTCACTACGACCAAAATTTTTATTTGTTTTCTTTGAAATTTTCACACAAGATGTGCCCAAGGAGTGGCTTTAAGGCCCAACAACTTTCATAGCTTTTGACTACGTGGTTAAAAAGTTATTGCATGATATGTCATTTTTATTGGTCGGTGGGCAGCCCGGGCAGCTGAAAAAACTTCTTTAAAAATCACTCTTTCTTAAAAGAAAAATTTGAAATTGGTTCTTTAGATTTATATATATGTGAAAAGCTTTGAATCATTCCATTTTGATCAATTAGATGAAAGTTATGAGGAGTTTTAGTTTGAGGGTAGTTATGGAATCTCTACTCTAAAATAAACTTTGAAGTCCTTTATTTAACTCAATTTTCAATATTTAAAAAATAAAATAAAAACATTGGGAGTAGATTGTTTATTACAACATTACAACCGTTGGGATTGGCATTTTTCAATTCCATATTGAAATTCTTAACAATTTAGTGATTTGAACATTCTCTACTCAGTTCTTTCTCATTACAAAAAATTTCAGCTCTGGAAGGGGCCGCAAGAGCCAGTGCAATAAGGGAAAAAAAATTAATTTTTTTTTTCAAAAAGTGAAATCCAGCATGGCATCAATGGTGCCACGTCAGCGCCACATCAGACTTGAAATTTTTTTAATTCTTTTTTTTCAAAAAAATTAATTAATTAGTTAATTAATTAATTTTTTCCTTAGTATTCTGTAATAATACCCCAAGGGTGCATAAGTCAGATTCTGACAGCCCCTTCGAGGGTCGAAATTTTTTCTAATGATTTACTATTTGTTTCCTATATGTTTTACAATTTCAAATGATTTGAATTTTTTTCAAGCATGTAGCCAACTTGCCTTGAAGAGTAAATCCAAAGAATAACCACCATTTTGGACATTTTTACATACAAATGTGACCTTGTGAAGTGCAGCTACCTAGATTTTCACAGGAACAAAAAAAGGATTTTTGTCAATTCAAACGCTAATATCTTGCAATCCACATAGTGGAAAGTTCTGAAATTTTTTCCACAACTTCCCAAACTAGTTTAATACAAGATCATACTGTTACATTTTTCCAAAATTTTTTTTTCTAAAAATTGGTACTTGTATTAGAAATAGCAATTTTGGAGCGTTTTTGGTGAAAACATAGTCTCTGACCTTTAGGGGTTAAGCAGATACACGTATCTTCAAGGCAGGTTTCAACAATGCATGAAAATTTCTTGAAACATAATTACTAAGAATTTTTTAGTTAAAGATTTTGTTCTACTCAAATTGGTCATATAGATCTTCCTATTTCTGACCAAGGGGTAGTTGCAATATTGAGAGTCTTCTAGCCAATCATATTGCATCACAATTGTGTCAGGAATTGTGCCATCATTAATCACTAATAACCCCTAAAAGGACCAAGATCATTTTTCTATCAAAAAACATTCAGAATTGTCATTTCTGCTGCATTCATCCAAGAAAACAAAACAAAATAAAATTTAGAAACTAACTGCAAGATCTTGTACTTTACTTGTCTAAGATCGTACGGTAAAAATTTCATGGAGTTTGACCGTACAGATTGGAAGATATCAGCATTTAAAGTTGAGAAAAAAAAAGTTTTTTTGAACACTAGCATGCAATTTCAGATGACTTTGATCGCCTTTGTGGAAATTTTCTGCACTATGGACTTTGAATTAAAAAATTTATCTATTGAAGAATTCAGTTGAAAGTCTAGGAAAAAAATTCAAAAGAAAAATGCTTGTTTTTCATTCTTAAAAAAATTGTCAAGTAGAAGTAGGTCCAAGATTGAAAGAAAAATTAAATCATTAATAGCTCTAAGATGGGATTGAAACACAATAATCCCAATGGTGAGATTGTTCTAGAAATCAAACTTAACCCTATACCGTCCATGGCCGTTTTGGGTAAAAAACATCCAAGCTTTTGAAGTGCTATAAATCTAAATGTGACTGAGTAATAAAGATCTTAACCGTACAATCATGTAGTAAACATGTTGTAGATGTGATGGATCAAATTTGAAGTCATTTGACCGTGTAGATTGCAAGATTATAATGTTTTAGTGTTGAAAAAGAATGCTGAAATTTTCCTAAAAACACATTTAGAGGCCAAATTTGATTTCTAAACCTAATCAAATGAAAAAACTTTAAACTACAAAGTGATTCAAAACCAAGATACAAACACATTGGTGGAAAAAAAAATCATTCAATTGACTCAATGTGTTTGCAAAATGGCTTGCAAATGTCAAAAATAGGCAAGAAAAGCTGCAAAAAACACATCTAGGGCTGAACCTCCTTCTACTAAAATGCTTCTCAGTCATTCATAAATTCTTGGATTGATATGAAAATTTAGCCACACAAACTAGACTAGTATGCGCAACTTTTACAAATTTTTTTTATTGAAAACGGACATTTTATGAAGAAGATACAAGCCGCCGAAGTTCACTATAGTCCATAAATGGCGGGATTTTGAATTTTGAATTGCTCCCAAATATTCAAAACAACTTGGATTGACATGAAAATTTAGCCACAATAATTAGAATTCAAGGGAAACACAATCCAACTAATTTTATTGAAATCGAACATTGGATGAAGGAGATACAAGACCCCAAAGTTGCAGCCATGAAGTGCATTTTGGTGAATCAAATTGAGCCTGTGAACTTTGATTGGCTTCCAGAAAATCATTACCTCTTAGATTGATCTGAAAATTTTACTACACAAACTAGAAGAAATGGCGCAACTTTTTCAACAAGTTTTATTGAATTTGGACATCGGATGCAAAAGTTACAATACTTTGAATTTAACTTAAAACTATGTGAGGACACTTTTTGTCCTCTTGGGCGGTCTAGGGTTAACCTCTCTTTTTTTTAAATTTTAAATTTTAAAAATTGCATTCATAAATGAATCCTATAAGTTATTTTTTCAAGAAGATGCCTAAATTGCCCGAAAATAAGATTGTTCATAACTTTCACATCATTAATCCAAATGGAATGAATAAAAGCTTCACATGTAGACAAAAATATGATCTATAAGGAAAAAAGATTTAAAATTTAAATTTCATGTTTTTGTGGATTTTTTTTCTGCCCGGTAAAGTGAAAATTATGTTTCAGATGGCATAACTTTTGCTTTCGGTCACCGACTCAAATAAAATTATATTCCCAGGAAGCTAAGAATTTTGTTTATCTTATGAGAAAGTCTCAATAAACTTCATTAAAAATTGATGTCATACAAAGTTGCCCAAAATCCATTTTGTCCCTCGAGGGGACAATGGTCCTTTAGGGGTTAATCACCTCTTGCACGGATTTACACCACCCTACGCTGCCAGAATAGGGGGTGATTAGGAATGGAGCGCCTCCCATAGGAGGTCCATGAAGCGCCTGTTTAAAGAGCTGATAAAGAATTTGAATAGCTTTTAGACCTCCTACCTTAGTTATTCTAAGGTAGGAGGCTTTGAAATGGAGCGGGCATTAAGAACGGACCCTACAAATGGCTATGAAATGGACATGAGTTGGTTCTGAAATTGAGATGTATAGTCATTGAATGAATCAAAGAAAAAAGCATTATCAATTGCAAGAGCCAATCATTGGCTTTGCTTTCCCCATCTTTCTTTGCAATTGCAAGTGAACCGTTTACAGAAGACCTAGGGTCATCTTGGAAAAATACAAAATCACTTGGGTTAGATTCCTCATCTATTTCTCTTTGTCTGAAAAATGATCTAAAATCATTCCCGTGCAATGAAATACACGAAAAAGGCGGACCAGCCCTTAGATGTGCCATTTCAGAGCCTCCTACCTTACACTTGCAATGAAATAACTTTCATACAAAAAGAAGCCCTTCCCAGTTCCCACTGAGACTCTTTCCTGAAGTGGAAAAGCACTTTTTGTTGCAATGAAATCTCTTTCATTTATGTCAAAAAAAACTTTGTGAAATTGCTGTCGTGAATGACAGAGAACACACCTTATGATACTGTACTTTGGGGGATCCATTTTCTTTTCACATGGCTTCTTGAACCAAATGGCAGCAAATAGGTCGGACATGTTGGCTAAGGTGGGTACCCCCCAAACCGCCTCTTGGCTACTGCGCCTAGTTACTCTTACTAGACTGGTCAAATTTTCAGATTTTCAGATTCTCTTGTTGGCAAGTGAAAGGAGGTTCCAATGCACCAAAGAACGTGACATTTGGATACCACATGCAAATTAAAGTTATTAAAAAGGGTCAAATTTTGTTTCCAGTAGATGTTCTAAAATCGCTCGTTTCTTCAGCATACATACATATTGATTTTGAAGACATAAACTGAGCTTTCTCCATGATCTTGAGAGAAATGCAATGGGATTTTTTAATATTTTGGACGAGTGCCACCACCCCTGTTGGCCTCACTGCAACGTGAAGACTTGTTGTGCAATATTTTTTAATTTATTTTTTCAAAAATGGAATCCATCTCATGTTGCGCAATATTTGAAGCGCTGTTGGTAAGGAAATGTGGCATCTACAGCAACCACGTCTTCAAAGTCCAGTGTGATAATAAAAGTGGTTCCTAATTTTGGCCCCATTCAAGACTATTGAGTTGTGCTATGGGAGCCTTTTTCCTTTGACCAGATTGGTACTTGAGGTGGCGTGTACTTTGGTTCTCTTTGCAACAAAAGGTTTCTCAGTCATTTGTTACAGAGAAAATGAAAATCTCGTGAGCTGTCTCGAGGCCCCTAGAGTCCAAAGGCCTCTTTTCCATAAAAAACCACTCCCTCAAAACTGCCATTTTCTACAGCAAAGAGCAAAAAAATGCTTTAAATGTTTTCTTTGCAAATTTAGCTGCAGAATCTTGTATTAGACTAGTATAAAAATGTTTGGAAGAAATTTCACAAACTTTAACCGTGTAGATTGCAAGATATTTGCGTTTAACCCCTAAGGGTCAAAGACTATGTTTTCACCCAAACCACTCCAAAACTGCTATTTCTAATACAAGTACCAAATTTTAGAAGAAAAAAAAAATTTGGAAAAATGTAATTGTAGGATCTTGTATTAAACTAGTTTGAGAAGTTGTGGAAAAAATTTCAGAATTTTCACCATGTGGATTGCAAGATAATAGCGTTTGAATTGACAAAAATCCTTCTTTTTTGTTTCTTCGAAAATCTGGGCAGCTTCACTTCACAAGGTTACACTTGTATGAAAAAATGCCCAAAAGAGTGGTTATTCTTTGGATTCATTCTTCAAGGCAAGTTGGCTACATGCTTGAAAATTTTCAGATCATTTGGAATTGTAAAACATATAGGAAACAAATAGTAAGTAGAAAGAGGTAGAGAATGTTCCCAAAACACTAAATTGTTAAGAATTTATTTATGGAATTGCAAAATGTCAATCCCAAAGGTTGTAATGTTGTATTAATCAATCTGCACCCAATGTTTTGTTTTGTTTTTCTCAAAACTATTGAAAATTGAGTTAAATAGAGGACTTCAAAGTTTATCTTAGAGTGATAGATTCCATAATTACCCTCAAACTAAAACTCCTCATAACTTTCATCTCATTAATCAAAATGGAATGATTTAAAGCTTTTCACGTATATATAAATCTAAAGAATCAATTTTAAATTCTTATTTTTAATAAAAGTGATTTTTAAAGAAGTTTTTTCAATTGCCCAGGTTGCCCGTTAACCAATGAAAATGACA